>SJYX01012077.1:18723-29782 GCA_006410675.1 Oreotragus oreotragus | reverse complement strand
AATCAATCTGATTTCAGTGTTGACCATCTGGTGATGTCCATGTGTACAGTCTTCTCTTGTGTTGTTGGAAGAGGGTGTTTGCTATGATCAGTGCATTATCTTTGCAAAACTCTATTAGTCTGTGCCCTGCTTCGTTCCTCATTCCAAACCAAATTTGCCTGTTACTCCAGGTGATTCTTGACTTTCTACTTTTGCATTCCAGTCCCCTATAATGAAAAGGACATCTTTTTTGGGTGTTAGTTCTAAAAGGTCTTGTAGGTCTTCATAGAACCCTTCAACTTCAGCTTCTTCAGTGTTACTGTTGGGGCATAGACTTGGATTACCGTGATATTGAATGGTTTGCCTTGAAAACGAACAGAGATCATTCTGTCATTTTTGAGATTGCATCCAAGTACTGCATTTTGGACTCTTTTGTTGACATGATGGCTATTCCATTTCTTCTGAGGGATTCCTGCCCACAGTAGTAGATATAATGGTCATCTGAGTTAAATTCACCCATTCCAGTCCATTTTAGTTTGCTGATTCCTAGAATGTCAATGTTCACCCTTGCCATCTCCTGTTTGACCACTTCCAATTTGCCTTGATTCATAGACCTGACATTCTAGGTTCCTATGCAATATTGCTCTTTACAGCATCGGTCCTTGCTTCTATAACCAGTCACATCCACAGCTGGGTATTGTTTTTTCTTTGGCTCCATCCCTTCATTCTTTCTGGAGTTATTTCTCCACTGATCTCCAGTAGCATATTGGGCACCTACTGACCTGGGGAGTACCTCTTTCAGTATCCTATCATTTTGCCTTTTCATAATGTTCATGGGGTTCTCAAGGCAAGAATACTGAAGTGGTTTGCCATTCCCTTCTCCAGTGGACCAGATTGTGTCAGATCTCTCCACCATGACCCGCCCATCTTGGGTTGCCCCACGGGCATGGCTTAGTTTCATTGAGTTAGAGAAGGCTGTGGTCTTAGTGTGATTAGATTGGCTAGACTTCTGTGAGTGTGGTTTCAATGTGTCTGCCCTCTGATGGCCTCTTGCAACAGACCTACAAGGTTTCAAACATGGCTTTGTTGTTTGCAAGCTGTGTGGCCTAAGGTAAGTCTCTTATCTGCTCTAAGCCTCAGTTTCCTCATCTGTAATGTGGGGAAAATAACAATGATTTGCCTCAGAGGGGTGTAAGGAAGATGTGTCTGTGTTAGATGCTCAATTGTGTCCAACTCTTTGCCACCCCATGGACTGTAGCCCACCAGCATTTTAAAACTCATGTTCCATAAAACTGTAAGGCACTACACATATTCCACCACCAAGAATGTGTAGGTGTACATGGTACACTGTTCTAGGTAAGAACAATGCAGAGGTCAATGAATGCTACTCATCAAGCTTACCTTCCATGTAGAAAACAGATTAAATGACAAACAGATCAAAAGATAAGTATAGGCAAGAATATGGAGAAATCAAACCCTTACATACCATTGATAGGAATGAAAAATGGTGTAGTCTCTATGGAAAATATGGAAATCCTTCAAAAATCAACAATAGGATTTCCAATACGCTAACAATCCTGCTTCAGGGTATTTAGTCAAAAGAATTGAGATTAACATCTCAAAGAGATATTAGCATTCCTTTGTTCATGGCAGCACCATTCACTATAGCCAAGAGGTGGAAATCACCTAAATGTACATAGGCAGATGCAGGGATAAAGAAAATTTGTTGTGTACACACAGTGGAATATACCATTAAACCTTAGAAAAGAAGGAAATTCTATAAGTAACAACATGGATGAATATTAAGGACATTATGCTAAGTGAAAAAGTTAATCACAGAAAGGCAAATTCCACATGACTCCTTTGATGTGAGATACCTAAAATAATTAAATTCACAGAAACAAAGAATGGAAGGATGGTTGACAGGGGTTGAGGGGAGGGAGCAATGAGGAAGTAACAATCAATAAGGATAATGTTTCAGTCAAGCGAGACAAATAAATTCCAGAGATCTGCTGTACAACATTGTTCTATAGTCAACAATACTATATTGTGTGCTTGAAATGTAAAACGGTAGAGGTCATGTTAAATGTTCTTATCACAATAAAATGAAAGTTAAAAAATAAACACAGACATAAATATAATTGCAAATTGTGATGACTGATATGAAGTGTTAGATTTTCTATGCAATATTACTTAATTTGAGGTTGGGTGGGAAAAGAAAAATCCTATGTAAGATGATAATGTCAAGACACTCATGAAGCCTCCAAGTGAAAATATAATGATATTTGAGAGAAAAGGAAAAAAGAAACACTATTGGGAAAATAAAATCTGTCAAGATGCAAGGAACCACTTGGAAAGTTGGTGGTAGCCTAATATACCATTTTCTCTGGTCTACATAAATGCAAAAACCACAAATATTTTACTAAGCTGGAAATTAAAACAAAAGTAGGCTAAAGAGTCATTTTATGGTGAGATTTAATGTCAAGTACACACTGAGCAATGAGTCTCTTCTCCCAGCTATATTTCTATAAAATGCCTCACCTTTTATCTGGTTTTTTTTTTTTTTTTTTTTTTTTTATGATTCCCCTACCCACCAGCTCAGTCACACCACAATTCTTGAACTTTAAAGTACATCAGAATTATTTGCAGAGTTTGTTAATAATCCAGACTTAGGGCCCACTCCAGAGAGACTCTGCAACTGGGGGCAAGTAGTGCACTTTAAAGAATTTTTTCCAGGACATTCTGATAAATCCATTCATTTGCCAAATCAGTCATTCATTCAACAAACATTTGTTAAGCCTTTAAAATGTACTATAAAATTTAGTAAGAAACAAAGCAGATAAAACTTGATTTTTCCTTGGGGTGGTGGTAGAGGAAGAAATGATCATTAAAAACATATAAATACAAAAAGAACACACTGTATTTAAAAATTCTAAGTGTTAAGGTACAAGTGAAAGCCGTATTGGCTTTCATTCAAGTTCTTCCACACAGAATATTATTTTGTCATCATTGGGTAGGTCCTGAATGAGAATTTTATATTCTCATGCAGCAAGTACAAAAGTCACTATCACAATATTCGATGAATACAAAGTGCAAAGACTTACTTTTCTTTTTTTCCCTATGCCTGAAATAAACTTACTTCTCAGGGCTCCATTTCTCCCACTGACCTAAACATGAATTTTGTCAATTCCTGGTCACTTTGGGAACTTTCATTTTCAATGGTCTCTCATTCAGGATCCTCCTGTCTGCTTTTTCCTTAAGCTCTGCAGTAAGGTTTTCCTATTATCCTGGCAAGAAAGGAAAGCTAAGTTCCTGTTAGTTGCCTTTGGGTTAGACTGCCTGCTGGTGAAATTTATTTACTTTGCACCAGCAAAGCTGAGTGAAAAGCTCACTTTCTTCCCCTGCTGGCCAGGCTCTCGCTTTGGCTGGTCATGTTCATCCCAAACCTTACCACAGCAAGGTCATGGGGCATCCACTGAGTCTGTTTTAACCACCATCTGTGCCTCTGGGCATGAGGGAATTTCTGTTAAATCCCTCCCTCAGGGCAAGCATTCTTAATAAGAAAAAGTCTGGAGGTGATCATTTAACTGCAAAATAGGAAAAAATAATTCTTAGAGAATACTTTTTAAAGAATATCTTAATAAATTGTCTGAATCAGCGATATTGATGTTTGGGATAGTCTCTGGGGTGTTTCATAAAGTAGGCCAAGCTCTCCTTTTTGAAGAGAACTCATGTAAGTTTGGTGCTTTTAGTGAAACACTGCTATTATATTATTAACTTTGAGGTGAAAGGTAAGTCTTTACCCCTTGCACTACATTTCCTAGTGTTGTTGAAGATAGTCTAATAGTCTAATTTTAAGTTTGTTTTATGTTGCAAGTATGAATAATTTTTGGACGTTATTCAAAAAGAGAAAAAGAAAATTCAGTCTTATCCAGTTCAGTTCAGCTCAGTCGCTCAGTTGTATCCGACAATTGTGACCCCATGAATTGCAGCATGCCAGGCCTCCTTGTCCATCACCAACTCCTGGAGTTCAATCAGATTCACGTCCATTGAGTCCACGATGCCATCCAGCCATCTCATCCTCTGTCGTCCCCTTCTCTTCCTGCCCTCTATCCCTCCCAGCATCAGGGTCTTTTCCAATGAGTCAACTCTTCACATGAGGTGGCCAAAGTACTGGANAAAAGAGACACAGATGTATAGAACAGTCTTTTGGACTCTGTGGGAGAGGGCGAGGGTGGGATGATTTGGGAGAATGGCATTGAAACATGTATAATATCATATAAGAAACGAATCGCCAGTCTAGGTTCGATGCAGGATGCAGGATGCTTGTGGCTGGTGCACTGGGATGACCAATGAGGGGGAGGTGGGAGGGGAGTTTGGGATTAGGAACATGTGTACACCTGTGGCAGATTCATGTTGATGTGTGGCAAAACCAATACAATATTGTAAACTTAAAAAAAATAATAATAGTAAATTTTAAAAAATTTTAAAAAAGAAACATGAAATGCTTAAAATACAAGAAATAAAAACAAACTAAAAAAAAAGTGAAACATGAAAGATTTCTTAAGGTCTAGGCTCGGAAGTGGCTTGCTGGCATTTCCCTTCATTCAATTGGTCAAACCAAGTCACATCTCCGAACTCAGTCAAGGAATGAGAGAAATATATTCCTTCTTCACAGGAAGATGCAAAGTTACATATGACAAAGTGTGAGAATATATGGAGGGATGAAGAACAGTGGCAATATCATCTGCTGTATATTAATTCTCCAAAGTCTTGTATATAATTGTAAGAAATGGGAAATGAAGAGCATTTATACAATAATTTACTATAGAACCAAGTAGAAGAATGTTACTGTTCTTTATTAAAAATATAACACATTATGAAGGACGTTCTAGCATCAGAGTCAAATGGACTTCCTTTGATACATTCTATCAATTGTTTAAAATCATGTCACATTTAGATGCTTCATATTAACAGAGTGTTTATTTTTCTTTCATATTTGTTTTTCTTGTGAGAAGTATAAAGGTATTCAACATATGACCACATTCTTTCTCTATTTTGACTGAAATTTATTCCCACGTTTCTTGAAGAGATTCTGGCGGGCTCACCTGATCTCTTGCTCTGAGTCGGGCTGCTTGCTTTCTGGGGATGCTGCGAGCTCCTTTCTGGGGTTTCTTTTCCTTGTGCCCCTTTCCTTCCTTCTGTACTTCCTTGGACACTGTTTCTTTTTCCATATTCACTTTTCAGCCAACATCTTCAAGTAAACAATTCCACGATGGCTTAGTGATCAAGAATCTGCCTGCAATGCAGGAGATGTGGGTTCAATCCTTGGGTCAGGAAGATCCCCTGGAAGAGGAAATGGCAACCTGCTCCAGCATTCTTGGCTGGAAAATTCCATGGACAGAGAAAACTGGAGGCTACAGTCCAAGAGGTCGCGAAGAGTTAGACATGACTGATCTACTGAACATATCCTCAGGCAATGCTCACGAAAGAAGTAAGATAAACATTATTTTGAGTCTTTGTCTTTGTCCCCACACCTAAATAAACTATAGCTGGTAAGAGAAGTCTAAATTCAAATTCATGTATTCCCAGAAATGTAAAGGTACATTCATTCCTTCACTGAATTCTAATAAAACTGTTGCTGTCTGGGAAGTTTGAAGTCAATGAAAATTTTGCTTCTTTAGGGTTAGCATGTTACCTCTCTTAGGGATTTTGGGATTTTCTCTATATCCAAATTTCACTATAATTTATCTGGATGTATCTCGGTTTGTGTTCACTGCTTTGGTACTAACAAATCTATTTCAATATGAAGTATTATACGTTTTTGCCTACAGTTCCTCTATTTCCCCTGGATCTACAAAATTGGTCCTATGTTCAATTTCTTAAATTGACTCTCCATGTTTGCTGAACATATAGCTCATTTTTAAATTTCTTTATATTTTCATCTACGCCTTGGAAGATTTCTCCAACTTTACTTTTCTTCTGTATTAATTTCTTTTAGTTTTATTTTCATATCCATTAACTTTTCATTTCTGTTTTTTGAAGATCATTTTTTCCTTATATTTCTAATTAAGATGTATTAAAATGTTCTCTCTGATTCACGAATCATGCTTGCTTCATCTAGTACCAGTTATTCTATGTGTTCATTCTGGATCTTCTGTTTTGCATAGTTGACTTCAGTGATTGACTACTGTTCAGAATGAAAACTATATTGATGAATATATTTAACTTGTATGGTTTCTTCAGTCTCTATAAGTTCATTTCCACCCAATCTTCTCTCCTTCATGGAGGGACTGATTGGAAACTCTTACATTGGAATGTAAGGGAGTAGGCCTCAAGGTCCCCTCCATTTACAAAATGAAAAAGGTTTTAATCAGTGATAGCTACTTCCAAGCTTCTCCCAAGGAAACTCTGATTAAAGCTTTTTTTGGTTTCTTCAGTCTCTATAAGTTCATTTCCACCCAATCTTCTCTCCTTCATGGAGGGACTGATTGGAAACTCTTACATTGGAATGTAAGGGAGTAGGCCTCAAGGTCCCCTCCATTTACAAAATGAAAAAGGTTTTAATCAGTGATAGCTACTTCCAAGCTTCTCCCAAGGAAACTCTGATTAAAGCTTTTTGACAGCAGTCGCCCACTGTCAGACTCAGAAATTATGCTTTGTATACAGGGGGAGGGAAATGAAAAGTTCACTGGGGTTGCAGTTGTAAAGAGTGTTCTTAATGAATGATCCTTGTTTCTGTCCCCTCGTTTCTCTGTACCAGATGACTCCCCTTGGCTCCTAGTTTGTACTCTTCCACTAAAAGAAGAATAGCCATTGACACTATTTCAGACTTTTTGAGATCAAGGATTTAGGTTCTTGGTTCCCTTCTCTATTAATGCTATTCTGTCTCATTCCATCATCTAAAAATATTTAAAATGACTGGATGCTTAGAGTTCCACCTCACTTTTTTTATACCATTAAAATCCTAAACCTCAAAAAATCTTCACTGTCACTTCATGAGATTTGAGGACTTGAGAATAAAGGGATGGTAATATTGTCACCCTGTTTATTTAACTTATATGCAGAGTAAATCATGTGAAATGCCAGGCTGGAAGCACAAGCTGGAATCAAGATTGCCAGGAGAAATGTCAACAACCTCAGATATGCATATGATACCACTCTAATGGCAGAAAGCAAAGAGGAAATAAAGAGCCTCTTGATAAGGATGAAAGGGGAGAGAGAAAAAGTTAGCTTAAAATTCAATATTCAAAAAATGAAGATTATGGCCTCTGGGCCCCTCTCTTCATGGCAAATAGAAGGGGAAAAGTGGAGCATTGACAGATTCTCTATTTTGGGCTCCAAATTCACTGCAAATGGAGGCTGCAGCTGTGAAATTAAACATGCTTGCTCCTTAGAGGGAAAGCTATGAAATACCTAGATAGCATATTAAAAAGCAGGGATAATCACTTTGATGACAAAAATCTATATAGCTAAAGCTATAGTTTTTCTAGTAGTCATGTACAGATGAACCATAAAGAAGGCTCAGCTCTGAAAAACTGATGCTTTCAAACGGTGGTGCTGGAGAAGGCTCTTGAGAGTCCCATGGACTGCAAGGAGATCAAACCAGTCATTCCTAAATGAAATCAACCCTGAATATTAATTGGAAGGACTGATGCTGAACCTGAAGCTCTAATATCCTAAGAGTCAATTCATTAGAAAAGATGCTGAAGCTGGGAAAGTTTGAAGGCAAAGGAGAAGAGGGTGGCAGAGGATGAGATGGCTGGAGAGCATCACCAAATCAATGGACAAGAACCTGGGTAAAATCCAGGAGATGGTGAGGGACAGGGAGGCCTGGTGTGCTGCAGACAGTAAGTTCAGTCCCAGAGACTGTTTACGGAAGCTTCAGGAGAAATTATTCTTTTTTTTCAAATCTGGCATCCACTAGATAAAATTTTCCTCTAACATATTCATTTGAGACACCAGAGTACTATCAGCACATGTCAGAGACAGAAAGAAAAGGAAAACATAGCTGGACTTACCCCTTCTCCAGTGCCATCTTTAACAAAAATTTTATGCCAGAAATTTACCATGATTCATAACAGTTTCTATAGGTTTTCCTTACACAAAGAAAAAACAGAGAATTCTTAATAAAGCTCTAAAAATATCTCTGTTACTATTTGATTCTAATAAAACTCTAGAGTATTTGACAAAAATATCAATATAACACTTTGATTCTCCCTTTAAAATGGAGCGGTGAATTTACTCACATCATTGATTCTAAACAGCTTTACACACAATCCAGATGTGAAATAAGGTGCCCAGTAAATAAGATTCAGACTATCATGAAGAATCAATTTGGAGAAAGGTGTTGGTGATTCTGGTAGAAAAGACACTCGAGGTTTTTAAGTTTTCTTATTTAGCAATTTACAAAAAGACGATCTTAAGGATTTTACCAATTTACTTCTTAAGTGTCAAGTAAATACTGCTCTCTGTATTCACTCCCTATTCCTCACAATTTCTGGAATTATTTACTTAAGCTCTATTTTCTTGAATATTCACATTCTGCAAAATCAACATAACATTAAAAGTACAAAGCCTGGTTCTATGTTTTCCTAAAATCAATTTCTTGGACACTTTCCCATTCTGCCTACATAATATAACTCAGTGTTCCTGACAAACTGTGATATCTGTAAGGAAGCCTGTGGAGAGAATGATCTTAAAGATGATGATGAGGTATTTTTAATTCTTCTGCGTTCTTTTTGGCAAATTTGCTTTTTCCTTATAATTACTTCTTATTAAGATGTGTTCTAAATGAAAAGAAGTAGCATATAGAAAGCCAAATCCATAAGTTTCTAAATGCATAAATATTCAGAAGAGGTAATCACAATAAAACAATACTTCAGTTTTACAATACTGCATATTTTGGTGACAAATCAAACTGGTATATGTTTCTGAAACTTTCCAGACTACAATAGCTAGCATATATTACTGAACAAAGAAGTGTCACTATAATGAAGCAACATGCTGCATATAATTAAAGTACTAGAATAGTACACAGACTATTTTAATAGTACACAGACAAAACTGTTAGGCACAACAAGCTTCATTACATACGAGGAAAGAGAAAAAAAGAATACATTTGCAAAACCATATATCCTAATAAGTACAATTAAAATTAATTGAAATCTGACTGGTTTATAAATCTATCAATTATACTGGACAGAGTCAAGTAACTTTCGGCATTCTCATTTTCTATTTTTACCTAGCAATTCACAAAAAGAGGCAACTTTAAGGATTTTACCAATTTACTTCTTAATTCTCAAAGTGAACACTGCTCTGATATTTTAAAGAACAGTATCAGCATTGAAGAAATTAAAGTGAATACTGGGAAAATAATTATCCAATTCCCACTAGGAAAACACACAAAAGTTCAGCTGCATTCATACATATCCAAATATGTCAGCTTTTCTGCAGAGACATGCTTTGAATTATCCTACAAAATAAAATACCTTGGAGATGAAAGAGCATTCAGAACAACAACACAAATACACTGATTACTAAAACACAATTTTAAAGTGCCTCCAGCATACATAAGATATATTTATATTCCACAGTTACATTGTACACAGTCCTACCTTATCATGAAATAAGCTTTGCATCTATTTGCTATTTACCCCTTAATTACATGGTAAAATTGGATAGTTAAAAATAGAAGAAGACATAAATAGAGAAACCTTTGTTTTTTATGTCCTAAAACCTTTCATGTTAAAATGTGCAGAAAAACAAAGTATTTATGATAAATTCTCCATTTTCTATAAAAAGGTGTTTATTTTAATTTTTGAAACATTCAGGTCAAGGAATACAATTGTGCCACTCCATGCTTTTGTGTTTCAGTGTCATTCTCAGTATACTGAATATTGATCTAATAATAATACTCTGCTATCCCAAATATCTAGTCATTTTATATCCCCCAAACTAATTTATTATGAAACCCATAAAATTATCCCCTGTAGTGCCTATAACAAAGGAACAAACAGAACAATAAAAAGAAACAGTGTACATTTTTATTATATTTTAATGATATCCCCATTGCCTATATATATGTACAACCACTTGGAAATACTTTAGCCACAGGCACCTCTAGAGATTTACTTTTTACCACCATGTAATACAAATTAATGGGTAGAAACTTCCATTCACAAAACAAGTTAAAAGGCAACTATCTATCCATTATAAATAATAGGGCATTTATGAGTTAGCTCATCTTAAATCACTGTATGAAAACTAGGGTGGAGACATTGTTACAAGTACTGCATTTCTCCCAGGGCTGCATAAATCCCTCTGAATTAAGTTTTATATTGTTTCCATAATCCAAAATAAACTACAAATTGATAAGTAGAAAATGGCTTCTTTGAGGTTAGCTAGAAGCAGAGGAAATAGGTTAACATAAATATAATAAGACCATCATTTGTCTTACAAGTTGAAACATATATGAGTTCATCTGTCATATTTTTTTCCAAAAAATTTAAATATTCTTCAATCCTTTCTAATTACAACCTCAAAACTCTTAATCATATATCTCTACCAGTAAAATTTTAATTGTGGTATCTACTTTCAATAAATGTATAGTTAAGTGTTTGTAAATTATATACAAGTATTACATATGAATATATTTTTGCATATAATGTAGGCAGGAAATACAAATTTTAAAAAGAATGAGAAAGTTTGCAACACAATTTTTAAAGCATCATCCTAATTGTGATGGCTTCATATCATCATTAATATCTCAAAACATGGTATTTACTTCGAGTGAATTCAGCAACAAGAATAGTAAACATAAAATATATATCCTGGTGATAATTTTGACTTGGGGGCCAATGTCCTGTTGGGTACAACTGCTGCTGCTGCTGCTAAGTCACTTCAGTCATGTCCGACTCTGTGCGACCCCAGAGACAGCAGCCCACCAGGCTTCCCCGTCCCTGGGATTCTCCAGGCAAGAACACTGGAGTGGGTTTCCATTTCCTTCTCCAATGCATGAAAGTGAAAAGTGAAAGTGAAGTTGCTCAGTCGTGTCCAACTCTCAGCAACCCCATGGACT
>SJYX01012077.1:0-17364 GCA_006410675.1 Oreotragus oreotragus | reverse complement strand
TGGGTTTGGTAGTACTCTTGCCTGGAAAATCCCATGGATGGAGGAGCCCGGTAGGCTGCAGTCCATGGGGTTGCTAAGAGTCGGACATGATTAAGCGAGTTCACTTTCACTTTTCACTTTCCTGCATTGGAGAAGGAAATGGCAACCCACTCCAGTGTTCTTGCCTGGAGAATCCCAGGGACAGGGGAGCCTGGTGGGCTGCCGTCTATGGGGTCGCACAGAGTCGGACACGACTGAAGCGACTTAGCAGCAGCAGTAGCATGACTAATGTACTCAAGTCTCCGTACTTTGTAGAGATGCTACGATCACAGAGTGACTGTAAGAGAATGATCTATACAAATAAAAAAAAAAAAGAAAGAAAACTGCATGCTTCATTAACCACAGAGATTCCTAGTATGTAAGATTTAAGAAAAAATAAAAACAGCCTTTGAAAGTTTAAAACATCCTTTACTTAACACTAAACACTTAACACTTAACATTCTTTCTGTCTATCACTGAATCAAATCTTGAAGCAGCTTCCATATATTTTCTGGTTACTTATGAATAATAAAACTTTCCTTAGTCTGAAAGTGAAAGCCAATTGAGTCCTACTCTGTGACCCATGGACCATAGCCCACCAGAATTCTCTGTCCATGGAATTCTCCAGGCAAGAATACTGAAATGGGTTGTTATTTCCTTCTCCAGGGGATCTTCCCAGCCCAGAGATTGACCCTGGGTCTCCTACATTGCAGGCAGATTCTTTACCATCTGAGCCACCACAGAAGTCCTATCCTTAGCTTACTTTGAATTAATAAACAAATAGCTCACTTTTTCAGAATCTCTTACATATCTATTTTCAAAATTAAAATAAGTTTAATAAAACACATGTATTAAATAAGTATATATATATACACATGTATATTCTCCTACATTTGTAACAGTGTGGAAGACTAGGTCTGAATCGAGACTCTCAGATGCTTCAGAGCTCCATAAAACAAAGGGAGGACCCTGGGGAAAAGGACTTCCAAGCCACTCTTCTCTGTGGCGCCCCAGTGTGAACACCCAAGTTCTTCCTCTGTTCCAGTAAACAGATACCCAGGGGCCTGTCACTGAGCTGAGGGGCACACACTAGAGACACAGTCCACTCGTGGCAGGGCAGATCAGGGAGAAGAGGCCTGCACAGGCCTTGAAGGTTTGTTGGACCCCTTTTGACAGAGTATTCTGGAATCCCGAGTGGGAGCATGGTCCAGGAGAGGGGAATCTGTCTCCAGGCGAGCACGCTCCTTGTGCCCACTGACTCATTGCCCCACAGAGAGGGCTGATGCCAGAGGAAGACCAGAGCAAGGTCTCCAGGTGAGGCCCAGAGCAGGGGGCCCTCCTGGCAGCGCCAAGGAAGGAACTGGGACTTAGGGACCTCCTCTCTCTCATTCCAACTCATCCTCTACTCTCTAGCTGTATTTCAGCCTCTCCAGTTTCACAGTAGATGAAAGTCTTCCTTGATATTCAAATTGAAATGTGGCACTGGTGACCCTGGATGTGGCAGATATATAGTTGCAGGCTCATTCTCTCGTGGGGAAATTCTGGGAATCCTTTGAAAACATCTTATCACTGAGAATTCCCTGCCTCTCACTTGCCTTCTCTGATGGGTCAGCATGCTTTGCCCCTCCGTTTCCTGTGGGCCACCATGTAGGTGGTCAGAGGGCTGCTCAGGGTTTTCTACTTAGGCTCCATTTCTTTTAAGATAGCACAGTTGCTTGGTTTGGGGTCATATCTGACCCACAAGAAATCCACACATATCCTTGCCCTACCATTACAAGTGCAATCTACTCCTAAAATAACACCTTGAGCTTGCGCCATAACACATAGGGGTAGCTTCGGTTACTAGCCTCTTGTCTTTGAAACTTTCCAGGCAGGCATTAAATCACTGGTATGTAAATGTATATAAGAAATCAGTACAAAAGAAGACAAAAAATATATATATTCCTGCCTGATCTCCCAGTGTCTCTCTTTTTCTTTACTAGTGATAAGGTACTTAATATCCATCATGCTTTTTTTAAAAGGAAATATTTGGAGGATAAAAGATTGTCTGCTTTTAAAATCTACCAAGGCTCATGCGTTCTGTATTTGAGAAAGTTTTAAAAATGAAAGTGGGGAAAGAAAGCTGAACCTCAAAGAGTAATTCTGTTTTCAAATGACAGAACCAAATCATGTCCAAAGTCCCTGAAAAACAGAAAATGACCAAAAGCTTCATTTCAAATATACTTGCTGAACCATTTGAGAATGGTAGGCCATAAACTATATAGCAGAAAGATAGCTGGCAAGAAATATTTTCCTTCAATTCAATCTCTCTGAATAGGAAAGAAAAAGACTATGTTCTCAGATAAAAATGTCATTTACATTCTTATAAGACCACACTTAAAGAGAAATTGAAATAAATTGCGTTTCCTATGAGTTTGAAATAGCAATTAAAAAACAAAGTCCACTAAGACGTAAACTACCCCAAGGAAAGAAGACAATTTCACATCTGTTTTAGATATAGAAGACTATCAACATACAATTTATTAAACACCTTTTATGACTTTATATGGAGAAGACAATGGCACCCCACTCCAGTAAGTTAAAAAAGTAATTGGCAGTACATGAACGTACCTAAGCAGACTTAAAAGATTAACCAGTTTATCATGAGAGAACAATCAGCAATCCTGAGTCAATCTGTCTCTATCAGTTAGGGCAATGTTGATAGTAATGCATTAACATGGAGAAGGAAATGGCAACCCACTCCAGTATTCTTGCCTGGAGAATCCCATGGACAGGGGAAGCCTGGTGGGCTACAGTCCATGGGGTCACAAAGAGTTGGACACGACTGAATGACTTTACTTACTTACTTTTACATTAACATGGGCATTGTGTCATCTTTTACTGACAGAAAAATGCGTGTGGCAAGTTTTACCAAAAAAAAAAAAAAAAAAAAAATCACAGGTGTAGACTTGAAGATATATAAAGAACTTCAACTTAAATGAAGACACAGAAATTGATTCTAGAAAATGCTAGCCATATTGTCACCAAAATAATACTTTATTCATCTCTAAGTGGACTCCATTGCTTCTCTATTCAAATATGCTAAATAGCTTCCTAGAAATCTGGAGTAATTGTTCCGTCTCTAAAAAGACTGACTTGGACCTCTGGAGCTGGCCATGAGGGATTTATCTTTATTGCTATACATGCTGTGCTGTGCTGTTCTCATTACATATGCAGAACCAATTGGGAAGCATTTTGAAAAAATATTTATTTTCAATATATACTCTGCTTATCTACAAAGCAGTTGAAAAAGCCTGCGATAAAATCTCTATAAATCAAGATAGTTAAAAATAAAAATAGATATCCAAACCTATACAGTAGAGTGAGAGCAGCAGGAACTTAGGATGGAATACCTACTGGATTTGAACATTAAGTTTATCCATGTTAGCCAAGCAAAAAGCTTTACTAGTTTTCAGTATCAGATAACATGGAACATCTCTGTACCTCAGAAAAGAGAAATATATGCTTCCTTGCATTATATAAAATATACAAACAAAAAATTGATGTGTCCTCATATTATTCATTCAACAAATATTTACTGTACACCTACTATGTGTACATTGCTAGATACAAATTATAAATTGATAAAAACAGACATATAATATTAAACAGACATATAACTGCCAAATAAGGGCAAATAAGCCCAACAGGTCTAGTGCAAGAGACAAAACAGCTGCAACCATCTCTGTGGTAATCACCATGGTTTTCTTAATTTTCTATTTTAGTAGTCAAAGGATAAGCAAGGGGTTACTGAGCTCTTACTAGTCAGTCATTTCTTCGTTAATTTATCAACTACATTTTGAGTACCTACAACATTCAAAGTACAATTCTAGGCTGTGATCAGGAATCAAGGATAACTCAGGTGTGAAGTGTCTTTAAGCTACCTAGCAAGACAAGAAATACACAAATCATACAAAGCAAGGTAGACAGAGTAAGAAAAAGAGCTATGCGAGGTGGAGGGTGCGGGGTACGGGGATTTCTTGCTTCAGGAAGGAGCGGGAATCGTGGAAGCGCTCCTGGAGGGTCTGCGGCTGGTACTACAGGCCAGTCTATGGGGCAGGGCTCCGGGCACAGACAGCGCACCCGCTAGGGCAGCAGGATAGGCAGTAAGGAATGTGAAGGACGAACGGCAAGTGGCTCACCTGGATGATGCATTTGGCAAATAAAGGGGAACATGGAAATAAAGTAGGGAAACGAGTTCAGGGTTAGATTGCAGCAAGAGAAGAGGTTTAGCTTTTGGAGCTGGTGCCCCTAACTGTGCCTCTTGAGGTGAAAAGCTGGCAAAGGAAACACACAGCTGGACTTGCCCTCAAGGCCTTCATAAACTAATATGTGCGTGGAAAGGCAAATACAAGATGACTGCATCTAATTACTCTCATGTACTTTGCTTCTACCACCTGATGCATACAGAAAGCTCTCTAAAGGAAGCAACTGCCACAGCTCTGGGAAGGGCACATATTTGGAGCCGTCTGAGCTGTGACAGAATCACCTCTCTCTGGGCATGTGTTTCATGTGTGACTAGTGTTCTCAGGACCCACTTCCCCCACAAGGGCAACTCTTGCGGCGCGTTTCCCTCTAAGTGCTGCTGGAGCCTGCCTTGTAACATCACTCTTGGAGGATTCACGGCCTGGGCTGCGAAAACACAGCTCATAAAGCTCTTTAGTCCAGCTGAAGAGCTGGAACATTAAAACAAATACAACAGGGAAAAGGCTGCACTGGACCAAGCTGGTGAGAAGGTAGAGGAAGAAAAGCGGCTCCAAGGAAAAGAGTATGCGGACTGTAAACCACGAATAACGGCGATGCCTCCAGAAGCAGAAGTGGCGAATGGCCCTCTGGGTAACCTTGATGGAAAGCATCACCCGTCACTCCCTCCCCTCTCAGACAGAGGAAGTCACCAGAGGCAGGGCAACGTTAACGTGATCACTATTTCCAGGAGAACTGTAAATACTGAACTGATGCTCACACACAAGTAGGCATCNAGCAGAAGTGGCGAATGGCCCTCTGGGTAACCTTGATGGAAAGCATCACCCGTCACTCCCTCCCCTCTCAGACAGAGGAAGTCACCAGAGGCAGGGCAACGTTAACGTGATCACTATTTCCAGGAGAACTGTAAATACTGAACTGATGCTCACACACAAGTAGGCATCGGTGGATGTTCCCTCCTTGTGTGTATTTGCATTAAACATGAATATGTGCAGGGCTTCCGGGTGGCTCAGATGGTAAAGAATCTCCCTGCAATGCGGGAGACCTGGGTTCAATCTCTGGGTTGGGAAGATCCCCTGGGGGTAGGGCATGGCAACCCACTAAAGCATTCTTGCCTGGACAATCACCAGGGGCAGAGGAGCCTGGTGGGCTACAGTCCATAGGGTTTCAAAGAGTCGGACCTGACTGAGTGACCAAGCATATGTGCAGATGCAGAGGATCCCTGAAATAACTGCATCTCATCCTACCCTTGTTTCCCACGTATTTCCCATTCCTTTGGCAATAACTTCCTCGCCTTCTGAATCTCTACCTCATTTTTTTCAGAGGAGCCTGGTGGGCTACAGTCCATAGGGTTTCAAAGAGTCAGACCTGACTGAGTGACCAAGCATATGTGCAGATGCAGAGGATCCCTGAAATAACTGCATCTCATCCTACCCTTGTTTCCCACGTATTTCCCATTCCTTTGGCAATAACTTCCTCGCCTTCTGAATCTCTACCTCATTTTTTTTTTTAATCATCTGTCCTCTCAACTTTGCTTACAGTGTCAACTCTCCATGGTCACTCTCACTCCCATATCTTCACAGTATTAGAAAGTTTTTTAAATTATATAACAGTTATCAACTGAATTGACAATCAAAGCACTGACAATCTCTTGGCCATCTGTAAAAGGAGGAAAAAATGGACAGTTTTCTCAGACTTATTTGGCCATAGGACTCCTGTTAGATGACAACTTATTTTTTTGTTATCTTTCTGCACACTAATTTCACAAGCCATTGATGGCAAACACTAACATTTAGGGTTACTTTTTGGTCTTGCACAGACCTCAGCATCACGGAAGAGAGAGAATTAGTAGATGATACATTAATGGGGTAATAGACGAATGGTTTAGCTATTCACTTACTCGTTGAATGAGTATTTACTGAGTACCTACTATGAACTTTTTAGGCATAGGGAGCAGAGTAAAAAATAAACAAATCAAGTCCTTGTTCTTAGGAAGCTTATGTTTTAGAGGAGATTAAAAACGATAAAAAATAAATATATGTCAGGAGGCGAGGAGTGCTAAAAAATAAAGATGAGTAAAAAGGTTGGAGAGTAGAGGTGGCAGAGTAAGTTTTTATAAAATTACATTTTATTCAGGGTAGTTGCAGAAGGGCACTCTGGGGAATGACCACTTGTGCAAAGATCTAATCTGAAAGAGAAAGGGAGAGAGTCTTGTAATACTCCAGGAAGGAGAGGGCAGGTAAGTGAACACAGAGGCAAAGACCCCAGACTGGAAGCAGGCTTGGCATGTTTGAGGGCAGCAGTGACAGTGTGACCCCTGCGGAATCAGCACTATGGAGGATGGCTGGGCTCAAGGTCAGAGATGGCTGGGAAGAGAATGCATCAATCTCTCTGGGTCGATGCAGCACTTCGGATTTTACTCCAAGTACACTGGGAAACCCTGGAGGGCTTTATACACAGAAATGACATACTATGAATTGTGTTTTACGTGGAGCACTCTAGTTGTTGTTTTGAAAAGAGACTAGGGACAAGTGTAGAGACAGCACAATCATTAAGAGTGTTTTCTAGTGGATAATGGTGCCTGAGGGAAGAAGTGAAGGTGGAAGGAAGTGATCAGAATCTCATATACACTCTTTAAGTAATCACAGAGCACACAGAAGACACTGAGTACAGATGACTCATCTAAGGAGCTTTAATGGAAAGCTGACAAATGGAACCAAAGTACTGAAAAGTACTCTCCCTTCCTCTTTTTCTTCCTCTCCTTCTATATCTCTGTCTCTATCACTGTGTCTATGTATCTCTATCTCTTTTCTGCTTCCTTTCTCTCTACCTCTCACCCTACCTACTGGGAAGGTATACACTCTCAATTACAAGATTTCACTTTTTAAATTGAGGCCTTTTACATTCCTATTCTCTGTTGCAAAATCTGCTCAGATAAAATCAGTATTTATTTTAGTACCAATTTATTCTATAATGACTAAAGAAAAAGTATTTCAAAAACTACTCAGAAATAATAATGAGAATTTATAAACATACGTACTTCTAATTGTCCACAACACTTTTACATCTGTTAAATTGTCTGGGCATCATTAACCTGGACCTAAAGGTAGGCAAAGGGCCCGTTATTACTATTTTACAAAGGAAGAAACCAAGGCTTAGCATAATCATTATTTCAAATTGATATGACTTGTTAATAACATAGAAAGAATTCAAATTTGAGTCTCTTCCACATTTAAGTTCTTAACCTCCTTAACAGTCATGCTTTTGTTATTCAAATAAACTATACTCTTTTTATTTAGCAAGAGTCAAAAGCAATTCCTTTACTTACCACTGAAAGAGTATTTTTCAATATTGTTGGGGGAACAATACCCATTTAGAAATGTTTCAGTTTAAGATGCATCTTATGACTAAAACTTTCAGAATATCTAAGAACAATTTGGAAGAAATGATGCTAAAGCTGAAACTTCAGTACTTTGGCCACCTCATGCGAAGAGTTAACTCATTGGAAAAGACTCTGATGCTGGGAGGGATTGGGGGCAGGAGGAGAAGGGGACTACAGAGGATGAGATGCCATCACTGACTCGATGGACGTGAGTCTGAGTGAACTCCGGGAGTTGGTGATAGCCAGGGAGGCCTGGCGTGCTGCGATTCATGGGGTCACAAAGAGTTGGACACGACTGAGTGACTGAAATGAACTGAAGAACAATTTACTTCTAAGGAATATATTGGGGCAGGAGGAGAAGGGGACTACAGAGGATGAGATGCCATCACTGACTCGATGGACGTGAGTCTGAGTGAACTCCGGGAGTTGGTGATAGCCAGGGAGGCCTGGCGTGCTGCGATTCATGGGGTCACAAAGAGTTGGACACGACTGAGTGACTGAAATGAACTGAAGAACAATTTACTTCTAAGGAATATATTGCCTCAAATTTCTATAAACTGTAGCATGATTGCAAAATCAATTTGGAATCACTAAAGCAAAATACATCAAGTTATATTCTAAAACTGATGTCAGAAAATATCCACTCAAAGCAATTCTGATTTCCGGATTTCCCATTAAAATGCAAATAATGTCTTCTTTTTCAAAATCATATTATATTTTAGTATGTAATTATACTAGTCTTGATTTATGTATTACTTCTGTTATAATGTTTTCCTTAAAATATATTGTACTATACTATTAAGACTCAGTCATGTATGGATGTGAGAGTTGGACCATAAAGAAAGCTGAGCACCGAAGAATTGATGCTTTTTAACTGTGGTGTTTAAGAAGACTCTTGAGAGTCCCTTGGACTGCAAGGAGATCCAACCAGTCCATCCTAAAGGAGATCGGTCCTGGGTGTTCTTTGGAAGGACTGATGTTGAAGCCGAAACTCCAATACTTTGGCCACCTGATGAGAAGAACTGACTCATTTGAAAAGACCCTGATGCTGGTAAAGGTTGAGGACAGGAGGAGAAGAGGGGGACAGAGGATGAGATGGTTGGATGGCATCACCGACTCGATGGACATGTGTTTGGGTGGACTCTGGGAGTTGGTGATGGAGACGGAGGCCTGGCATGCTATAGTTCATTAGGTCGCAAAGAGTCAGACATGACTGAGCGACTGAACTGAACTGAATGTGAAAGATAAAGTGATCATTGTTGCTGTTTAGTTGATAAGTCATGTCCAACTCTTTTGCGATGCCATGGACTGTAGCCCACCAGGATCCTCTGTCCATGGGATTTCCCAGGCAAGAATACTAGAGAAAGTTGTCAATTCCTCCTCCAGGAGATATTCCTGACTCAGGGATTGAACCCACACCTCCAGGACTGGCAGGTAGATTCTTTACCGCTAAGCCACCAGGAAAGTCCCCATTGATTATATATGTATATACATACCTGTATATAATACGCTTTTTGTTTAAAATTTTAGATTCTATCTTAATGATACTGTTAAAGGCTAGAAACAAACATCAGTAACAAGGAGCAATGAAAAATATAACAATATATCATACTGGGAAGTTCATGACAAAAAATTAAGTTCAAACAATAATTAAAATGCTATTGAAATTAGTTAGAAACCAAGTATTTACAACCTCCGTGTCAGCCACTTGAAATAATTTTCCAAATCTGATTGCTGTTCAGCTCCTCTCAACTCCTCATTACACCCTCAGTCCTAGCCGCCATCATCTTGCCTCCAACAGAGCCTATTCTTCAACAGTGGTCAGAGTCATTCTCCAAACAAATGAATTAATGTACTCTTTTGCTCTCCACCCTCCAAAGATTTTTTCCATAATTTCAATACCACAAAAAGTCTAGTCTATGCTTAAAAGGCACTACCCTGATCTAGCACCAGTCTGGCGCTGCCTTTCTGCCTCCCCTTCTCATCATTCATTGTGCTCCAAGAACACACCCCTCTTAGGACCAAGCACTTGCTTCTCCCTCTGGTTTACTTGGCTGACCCCCGAGTTCATTCACATCTCTACTCAAATGTCACTTCCTGGGAGAAAATTTTGGACATGCTCTAAGACATCACTCTAAAACCTCTGCTCCTTAGACTGTTTCCTTATAATATATATCATTGCTGTTGTTGACATTACATGTTACTATATACTACTATGAGTTATATAATATATATATTTTATAATTAAACTTCTATTAAAATAAATATTCAAATGTATTTATAAAAAATCATGCAGAAAATACTGTATACATTTTACCCAGTTCTCCACAATGGCTAACAATTTACAAAGCTGTAATATAAAAGCACAATTAACATATTCAGATTTCACCAGTTTTACTTAATACTCATTTGTGTATATGTAAGTAATTCTGCACAATTTTATCACATAGGTAGGTATATCTATCATTCTCTTCAATACATAGAATAGTTCCAACACTGCAAGGATACCTCATGTTGTCCTTTTAAGACCACCTCACCTTCCTCTATTCCCTCCCTAACTTGAAAATCGATTCTCTTTTTCCAAAATTTTGTCATTTCAAAATGTTTTACTTGGAATCATCCTATAGGTATCCTCTTGGAGTTAGCATTTAATCCCACTCAGCTTAATTTCCAGGAGATTTACTAAAGTTGTGTTTATCAACTGTCCCTTCCTTTTCATTTCTGAA
Source organism: Oreotragus oreotragus (assembly GCA_006410675.1). Classification (NCBI taxonomy): domain Eukaryota; kingdom Metazoa; phylum Chordata; class Mammalia; order Artiodactyla; family Bovidae; genus Oreotragus; species Oreotragus oreotragus. The sequence goes on along the minus strand of SJYX01012077.1, from coordinate 6,996 downwards.
TACTGAGCATTTCATGGTATGCATATACCAGTTTTTGTTTAGCCATTCACCTATTGAAGGATATATGGGCCAATTTAAGGTTTTGCTTATTACCAAAAAAGCTGCTATGAACATTCACATACAGACATTTGTGCGAATTTAAGGTTTCATCCACTGATCTCCAGTAGCATATTGGGCACCTACCGACCTGGGGAGTTCATCTTTCAGTGTCCTATCTTTTTGCCTTTTCATACAGTTCATGGGGTTCTCAAGGCAGGAATATTGAAGTGGCTTGCCATTCCCTTCTCCAGTGGACCACATTTTGTCAGAACTCTCCACCATGACCCGATCGTCTTGGGTGGCCCTACAAGGCATGGCTCATAGTTTCATTGAGTTAGACCAGGCTGTGGTCCATGTGATTAGATTGGTTAGTTTTCTGTGATTGTGGTTTTCAGTCTGTCTGCCCTCTGATGAAGGATAAGAGGCTTATGGAAGCTTCCTGGTGGGAGAGACTGATTGAGGGGGATACTGGATGGCAAATAGATGGAGAAACAGTGGAAACAGTGGCTGACTTTATTTTTTTGGACTCTAAAATCACTGCAGATGGTGACTGCAGCCATGAAACAAAAAGACGCTTGCTCCTTGGAAGACAAGTTATAACCAACCTAGACAGCATATTAAAAAGCAGAGACATTATTTTGCCAACAAAGGTCCATCTAGTCAAGACTATGGTTTTTCCAGTAGTCATGTATGGATGTGAGAGTTCGACTATAAAGAAAGCTGAGCACCGAAGAACTGATGCTTTTGAACTGTGGTGTTGGAGAAGACTCTTGAAAGTCCCTTGGACTGCAAGGAGATCCAATCAGTCCATCCTAAAGGAAATCAGTCCTGAATATTCATTGGAAGGACTGATGCTGAAGCTGAAACCCCAATACTTTGGCCACCTGATGCTAAGAGCTGACTCATTGGAAAAGACCCTGATGCTGGGCAAGATTGAGGGCAGGAGGAGAAGGGGATGACAGAGGATGAGATGGCTGGATGGCATGACTAACTCAGTGGACATGAGTCTGAGTAAACTCCGGGAGTTGGTGATGAACAGGGAGGCCTGGTGTGTTGCAGTCCTTGCAGTTGCAAAGAGTCAGACATGACTGAGTGACTGAACTGAACTGAACTGAAGGTTTTATCTCTCTCGGATAAATGTTCAAAAGTGTAACTGCTGAGCCATATGGTAAATGCCTATATTATATTTTAATTATTTTTTTTCCTATTAGAATGGAAGTCCTATGACACCAGAGACTCGGTTATTTCAGTATGTTCTCCTTGTTCCTGGTACAGAGCACCTGTGAAACCCTTATAGTTTCCTGGGTGTTAGGACTGTCTTTTGCTCTAATGAGGCAAGACTAGCTGGTCTCTTGGATGACGGATGATTACATAAACACCAAACCATGATTAGAAGCTTGATATTTTTAGCATTGCCCTCTGTCCTGGGACAAGGGCTGAAAGTAGAATTAATGACTGAGCATGCTTACATGAGGAAGCCCCCATAAAAATCCCAAAGGTTCGGGGCTCAGAGAACTTCTAGGTGGGGGAACATATCTAACTGGGAAGGTGACATAGCCCAATTTACAGAGAGAAGCTCCTGTGCTCAGGGCCCTCATAGACCTCGCCCGTGTATCTCTTCATCTAGCCTTCCACCTGTATCCTTCATCACACCCTCTAATAATTTTGCCGCATACTTAATGCTTGCTCACATTGACTCATTATGGACGAGCACCCGCCCTGTGGCTCTGCTGTCACTGTCATCTTGAGAACATCACTAGAGGGCTGGCTGCTTTTTCCTCTGGTGACCCAGGCGCCAGAAACTGCACATGGTCTAAGAAACCATGGTCTGATCTTATTTAACATATGTTCATTCGGAATTTACAGTTTCCTGACAATCAAATTTCTTTTAATAGATAACAGGAAAAACTGTTCAACTGTCACTTGCCGTAGAGATTTTCAAATATGCTGAGTTAGAAAATATCTGAATACTTCATGGCAAAATTAATGTCAATGTAAAAGCAAGTGTTTTCCTGAGATCTGTGCAAATTAAGAGAACCCTAAGAGGGAACATCACAGTTGCAGCAAAATCCCACAGAAGTTGTTGCCGCCTGGAGACCTCCTACATTCCACTGGTATCTGGAGTGGGCGAGGGGCAGTCTTGTGGTACTGAGCTCTCAACCCTGTGGGATCTGACGATATCTTCAGATACACAAGGATAACAATCACCACCGCTTGAGATGAACAGAACAAAACTGTTGGTTGCCAGAGGCAGTGGGGTGGAGGAAAGGGTGAAGTGTATCAAGGGGGTCAAAAGATAAATAAGTGCTGGGGATGTCATACACAGCATGATGGCTATAGTTTTAATGTTGTATTCCATATTTGAAGGTTTCTAAGAGTAGATTTCAAAAGTCTTCATCACAAGAAAAAAATGCTGTATACCTGATATGAATACACTGTTATTCCTCCATTGTATCTCAATTAAAAATAAAAAGAAAGAAGCAGCAGTTAGGGCAGGAGGTTGAGTGGTTACGTCCATAAAGAGACATGTGGGGCTCTGGAAAAAGTCCTGTGACCCTCCGGTCCCAGGGAACATGGTTGAACCCAAAGTCCTTACAATGGCTCATCTCGGTCTGACGGTTCCTCAGACCATGTGCAATTCAGGTGCCTGGGTTGCCAGAGGAAAAAGCAGCCAGCCCCTTAGCAACATTTTCAAGGTGGAACCAGGGGCAAAGCCAGGAAGCTTGTACTCATTCCTAAGCATGTGGCAGCCTGAAGAACAGTAAGTAAGCTTTCAAATTTCACTTGTCAAATCCATAAATAAATAAACTCCTAGCCTGAGTGAGGAAGAATTCAGGGGAGAATGAGGCCCCACCGGGGCAAATGACATTAGGAAATGGTAGCTAAGGGCAACAGGAATTTGGAAATCAAAGTTAACATCCTTATAAGCTGACAGGCCTGGGAAATCTGGATTACATGCAACAGATTTCTTTTTTAAGCTGTATTTGTGGTACTATCTCTATTACTAGAGAGATTCTTTATAAAATCATAAGTGAATCCATTTTAGGTCACATCTATTTGCATAAATATATCACCTTGATGCACCTAATCTTTCTGGCAAATTTTGCTTAACATATTTTTGTTCAGAATTATGGTTTCCTGACAATCAAATTTCTTTCAATAGTTAACAGGGAAAAAATGTTTAACTGTCATTTAAAGTAGTGATTTTCAAATATTTTGAGTTCAACAATATCTGAAAATTTCGTGGCAAAAAATCCCAGATTATGTCTATATTTGAATAGTGTTTCAGTGCAAACATCTATTGCATTTCTCTGCCAGGACAGAGCTCTTTGTGAGGCTTCTAAAAAGACTGAAAACAAGAAAATGAAAATGCCTTGCAACTCTGACTACTGCAGATGGATTAAGGGATAACATATTTTAAGAACAGTAAGTTAATGTCTTCCTTTGGCCTGATTCTTTCAATCAGTTGAGGGTTCTTCCTGTTAAGATGATTTTCTATATATTAAATAAAGGTTGAAAGAAAAAAATTCAACAAGGTTGCCTGATTATGCATTTAGTGTGCAGGTACATTTGTTTATCCTAAGCTCTGTTTGTTTTTGAGTATTCCTCTTCTTGGTATCTTTAAGACATAGTAATTCTTCAGAGTATGGTTCTAGAACACTGATTCCCAGACTTGGCTGCACATTAGAATCATCTTGGGAGGTTTTTAAAACTCCTAATCCCTAGACCATACCCCAGACCAATTAAATCAGCATCTCTGGGGTGGAAGTCATGCATCAGTATTTTTCATAAGTCCCCAGGTGATTCTAATGTGCAGCCAAGGTGAGAACCAGTGTTCTAGAATCATTTGTGTCAGTTTCACTAGGGTAATTGTTAATAGACAGACCTGAGTACAAAATTACTTCTAATAAACTGGGAACTCTATGGATGAGCAAGAGGAATTTGAATATATTTCTGTACTCCTTGACGATTCATATGCACACCGAGTTTTACAAACCTTTGGCTTATAGAGTTAACAGGGCTAACATTAACTTGTGAAGTCCTCAGCGAACAGAAAAATCTGAATTCTCAATCTATAGTCAGAAATCTTTCGGGGTTGGAGGCAAGTCTATTTTGGAAGTTTCCTTAGAGGTCTTTATTTAGCACTGTAATATAGCTTGCAGGTGTCAGTAATAACTTCAGGTTAAGTTTCCACACAGTTTTGAAGTGAATATTTTAATTAGGACAAATTGATCCTCTAGTGGGCAAGCTAAAATAAAGAGGCCATCAAGCTAAAATTAGAAAGAATAATTTAACAAAATAATACTTACCTATTAGAATTAAGGATGTAAGAGGAATTTGAAACAGAAAAGGATAAAGCTCCAATTTAGCCTTCCCCCTGAGCCACATCTCATTTTTTTAACAATTGAAAAAACTTTAAAAGAAGGGAAAAATTGAAGACCAATAGGACTAAGCATTATATTTTAAAATATTCATCCATTCAGAATATGCTGCCCTTTAAGATATGTAAAGTATGTTCTAAAGCTTCTCATATGGTTCTAACAAATATCCTATTTAGTGAAGCAGGACAAAGGATCATCAATTCTACTTTTTATAGCCATGTTATTCCCGGCACCTAATATAGTATGAAGTTCTCTGTGTCTCTTGAGTTGAACTGAATCATCAGATAAGAAAGCTGAAGCAAAGAAACATTAAATGCTAACTGAGTCTTCATCAACTGATCAAAATAAAACTACATCAGAAACCCAGGTCTAATCCAGAATTCTCTCCCTGAAAACAAGCTTCCTTCCAAACAATTTGGAAATTACAGGTCATTCTTTTAGCCAGTAGTCCTGAAGCCTGATTCACTTAAGGATCATATGGATGCTTTTAACTGTATCCAGGATACCAACCAAAGACTGTGACTCTAGAGCTGAAGAGGGATCAGATTCTGTCTGTTTAACAGGCACTACTTCCCTGGTGGCTCAGAGGTTAAAGCATCTGCCTCCAATGCGGGAGACCTGGCTTCAATCCCTGGGTCAGGAAGATCCTCTGGAGAAGGAAACGGCAACCCACTCCAGTATTCTTGCCTGGAGAATCCCATGGACAGAGGAGCTTGGTGGCCTACAGCCCACCGGGTCTCAAAGAGTCAGACACAACTGAGCGACTTCACTTTCACCTGTCAGGAACCATATGTAATTGCCAAATATGCAATTAATCCAGTTAACAGTGATTGTCAAAACAGCAAATACCATTGGCTAACTGACAAAAGTGAAACATATGTTAAAAAAGTAAAACGACTCATGTCCCCAGTAAGTATCTGTTCAATGTGTGGATCTACTAATCAATAGTATAAAATTAANTATGTAATTGCCAAATATGCAATTAATCCAGTTAACAGTGATTGTCAAAACAGCAAATACCATTGGCTAACTGACAAAAGTGAAACATATGTTAAAAAAGTAAAACGACTCATGTCCCCAGTAAGTATCTGTTCAATGTGTGGATCTACTAATCAATAGTATAAAATTAAGACCAAACTGGTTTACAACATCTTCCACAATGTACACAGAGGAAAGGGCTCCTCTGGTGCCTCAGCAGTAGAGAATTCACCTGCAGTTCAGGAGCCGCAGGAGATGTGGGTTCAATTCCAGGGTCAGGAAGATCTTCTGGAGGAGGAAATGGCAACCCACTCCAGTATTCTTGCCTGGAGAATCCCATGGACAGAGAAGCCTGGCAGGCTACAGTCCATAGGGTTGCAAAGAGTCTGACACAACAGAATCTACTCAGCACACATACACAAAGAGGAAAGTTTTAGATTCTGTGGTGTGTTCTGGGCAACTTTCTCACTTTGATAAGAGATTCAAGATTATATTGAGCTAATCTGATAACAAGGGCCAGCTTTAACTTTTCTTTTCTTTCTTTTTTTTTTTAGGGCTTGGCAGGCACCCAGATCAACTTTTCCTCAAAAAATAGGAACCAATAAAACTTGTTCTTTTAAAAGAAACTGAAGGTTCCAAAGCCATGCACAGGTATGGAAGAATTCAGAGAATGCCTTCAGTGGTAAGANTTTTTTTTTTTAGGGCTTGGCAGGCACCCAGATCAACTTTTCCTCAAAAAATAGGAACCAATAAAACTTGTTCTTTTAAAAGAAACTGAAGGTTCCAAAGCCATGCACAGGTATGGAAGAATTCAGAGAATGCCTTCAGTGGTAAGATGGGCAAAGAATTCTGAGAATAAAGAAAGAGTTCTCCCCTAAGGCATTAGATTTGTAACTAGGCAACAAATAAAATATGACTACTTCTAGCCAGCCCAAAATGCAGTTCTCACCAGAAAAGTGCTTGCTTAAAAATGCCTTTCAAACTGTCAACTTCTAGACATTCTGGTATTCATTTTATCCTATAATTTACATCTTATAATTTACACACACACACATATATACATACAAACATACATATATACTACATGTACACATTAACATATTTTAAGAATATATAACTTGATAATTCTATATTAAAAACCAATACTAATCAATATGTCTTCTAAAGTTATAACCTCACACATTATCGAAAAAGCATTTGTAATGGCTAAAATACAGAACACTGACAACAACCAGTGCTTGTGAGAGAAGGAAATTCTCAATTGTTACTGACAAGCATACAAAATATCACAGCCTCTGTGGAAGGCAACAGGGCAGTTTCTGACAAAACTAAATGTGCTCTTACCATAAGAACTGCACTCTTAGCTCTTTAGTCAAGTAAAGACATGAAAACTCAAGTCCACACAAAAACCTGCATATGAATGTTTATAGCAGCTTTATTTGTAATTGCCAAAAGGAGAATAACTATTAATAAGATGTTCTTTAACAGGTGAATGAATGAACACACTGTAGTACATCCATAAAGTGGAATATTATTCACTGGTTAGAAGCAAAAGAGCTATCAAGTCACAAAAGAAAATGGAGGAAACTTAAATACA
>SJYX01012076.1:84181-102844 GCA_006410675.1 Oreotragus oreotragus | reverse complement strand
CTCTTGCCTCACCCAGCTATACCAGTGAATGGTGATTCATTTCCTCCAGGGTTCTCTTCTCAGAAAGAAAGTGAAAGTATTAGTCACTCAGTCGTGTCTGACTCTTTACGACCCCATAGACGATAGCCCACCATGCTCCTCTGTCTATGGGATTCTCCAGGCAAGAATAGTGAAGTGGGTAGCCATTCCCTTCTCCAGGGGATTTTCACAATCCAGGTATTGAATCCAGGTCTCCCACATTGCAGGCAGATTCTTTACCATCTGAACCACCAGGGAAGCCCATCCAAGTCACATCCAAACGTCTTCAAAACCTCTCTGTCTGCCTTCAGTGAAAGATGGAGCCTGTTGGTGTTCCCAGATGTGTGCCTTTCAGTCCCTGGGGGCTGCCCTTTGCTCTTCCTTGTGAACTCCAAGGATGTGTCCCCATGAAGAGGTCACTTTGCATTTATACTGCAAAATCCATATTTAAATATTGGGATAAAATATTCCATGGCAAGAGATACAGATTTTTTTTACAAAAGACTTCTGGAGCAGTTTATGTCAGAAACAGCTTAAAATGTGCAGGTTGCATGGGTGACAAAGGATATAAATTTCAAATAATATCTAGCCAGCAGCTACTGCTAGAAACACCTAACTAGAGGGCAGGTGTCTTTAGGAGAAAGCAACTCTCATTGAAGAATAGTATGAGTCAAGGAATTTTCACACTTAAGTGGCATGATTTTATTTCTTTCTCTGCTTCAGCCAAATGATAGAGAAGAAGAATGAGAGGGAACTAGAGAGGAGACACTTCTCCATCTTTCTGATGGTTCAAACGCACGGCTGAGAAAGAAGTCTGAAACTCAAGAGAAATCACCGTCAGCTGCAGAGCCTGGCTCAGGGCGGGGTTTGATGTCCTACTGTTCTGAATCCTCTGGCCATGCTTCTCAGGCCTTGATGGGTCTCGATTCCATGATAAAATATGAAGTGAGTTAGAAAGGGACTGTGATGATATCTCCTCTGCAGTGTGGGCGCACTACCTCAGGTGTGGTCACTTACCTGGTAAACCTGAGAACCCTGGTTATGAAAGCTGCTCATAACCTAGGCTTGGTCCATTCCCAACAGGAAGTGTGTAAGAATCCTCAGGCTAGTTTAGAAAGTCTTCTTATGATCTTGCTGGGTGTATATTGCTTCTGTTGGATCACCTGCAGTTCTGATCGGTGCCTATTCTGATCTCTGGGTCCTGCTTGTTCTTCAGTACCTGTTGGACACGTCTGGATCTCTGCCTGCTCTGACCTTCAGTCCTTCTTATCGCAGTGCCAACAGTCAGGCTTTGCTGTGGTTAATGGCAAGGATGACCCAGAAATGCACAAGGAGACATTGGAATTGATTTGTTAAATATCTTTAAAAAATTAAAAAAAAAATTATTTGGCTGATCTGATCTTAGTTGTGGCATATGGGATCTTTGGTTATGGCATGTGGGATCTAGTTCCCTGATCAGGAATGGAAACCAGGTCCCCTGCATTGGGACTGTGAAGTCTTAGCCGCTGGACCACCAGGGAAGTCCCTTGTTACATAACTTAATCAATGATTATATCATTAATCTGTGCTACATTCTGTTGTTTCATATGTATATTTACAGAGAAGGATGGAGAATTTGGAGTCCATATCTCCACCACAGTGAGCCTACCGATCAAGATACCCTACTGGCAGTGTTAATAGGCCAAAATCCAGCCTTTTGTATAATTGCTTATACAACAAATGTTTGGAGATGTTGTTGATATCATGGCTTCTACTTCCTGTTCAAGCCACTTACTCCACATTTCCCCCAGCCACTGCTTTTCCTCTGGTTCTTCATATCTTTGATCTCTTCTCTTTTGTTTACTCACAGACCAGACTTCCTAAAATACCACCTCCCTGCCTGTCCCCACCATTACTCCTCATCAATATCAGCTTTATGCAGAATTGCAGCCTAAGAGATGGAGCCAGGCTTTCCAAGCTGTGGTCAGATCTTGTAAGTGTCCAAACCAATCACATCTATTTCTAGAATAGAAACCCAGCCCCCAAGAGCTTCAGGAAACCCTCAGGATTTCCCCAGGGCCTGCTGTTTGTCATTAGACATCCATAGGCTCCAAGTCTTTTTTAAAAAACAGAGTTAAATGCAGCCCAAGAGGCTGAATGACTTTCTTGGTTGAGAGAGCAAAGCATTGGAGGACCAGAGGTTCTCTCCAAAGGAAGAGGTGCTCACACATCACAGTGAGGAGACTGTTGACTTCCCACTCAGGATTCTGCTGCTGACCCTGGCCATCAGCAGGCAGCAGGGACCCTGTTTGTCTAGGCATTAATCACAAAGCATTGGGAATACCCTGAAGGTGCCAGCTTTCAGAATTGTTTCATTAGAATGGAACCCTCTTGAGTCACTGCTCTGGTCAGGCCGGTTGTCTTTACCTTGTTGTTGTTCAGTCGCTAAGTTGTGTCGAACTCTTTGGGACCCCATGGACTGCAGCATGTCAGGTTTTCCTGTCCTTTGCTATCTTCCAGAGTTTGCTCAAACTCATGTCCATAGAGTCGATGATGCCATCCAACCATCTCATCCTCTGTCCCCTCCTTCTCCTGCCTTCAATCTTTCACAGCATCAGAGTCTTTTCCAATGAGTTGGCTTTCACATCAGGTGGCCACTGCTCTGGTTGGGCCAGTTATCTTGACCTACCTTAACCCATAAATCCCATAACTCCTGCCTTCCTGTCTTGGTTATGCAATCTCCTTTTGTGGTCTGCGTGTCTGCTCCCTAACTCAGATAATTCAAATCTGACAGGCCTGGTGCAGGCTCTGCCTGGGAGTATCTCCCAGACTAGCTTGGGCCACATTGCCTGCTCCTGCCTCCACATTTCTACAGCAGGTCAGTCTGTCCAGTACAACCATTGTGCTGAGTGAGTCAGCATTGTGCAGCTAAGGAAAGGGCCATAAATTCTAATGATTCTGCAATAAATAACTTGGTGGTTTAAAACAACACAAATTGGGACTTCCCTGGTGATTTAGTGGTTGAGAATCTGCCTTCCAATGCTGGGGACCTGGGTTTGATCTCTGGTTGGGAAACTAATATCCCACTTGCCACAGGGCAACTAAGTTGGTATGCCACAACAACTCAGCCTGTGAGCTCTAGAGCCCATGCTCTGTAACAAGAGAAGTCTGCATGCTGCAACTAGAGAGAGCCCACGTGCCCACAATGAAGAGCCTGGTGTTGCAGTGAAGACCCAGTACAGCCAAAAAAACCAACCAACCAACCAACCAACCAAACAAACAAAAAAACCAACCCTACAAATTTCCTGAGTTCTGTAGGGCAGAAGTCTAAAAGCAAGGTATTGGTAGGGCTGTGCTTCTTCTGAAGCCTTTAGAGAAGAATCTGTTTCCAGTTTATGGAGGTCACCTGTGGAGGGAATCCTGAATTTGATGAATTTTACCACCAGAGTGTTGAGTTTTAAATTGGAGGTCACTGGTATCTTGAATTGACGGGTATAATTTTCCCCTACTGAGGAAAAGTAGGGGCTCTGAATCTCGGTTAAAATAAGGATAAATGAAGCATATTATAGTACTATTCACCTGACTTCCCTTATTGTTGTGACTTTAAAAATACCTGCTACATGAACACTTCCAAACTGACTTCCAGAAAGATTGTACTAATTGCTGCTTTCTGGAGATGTGTCTTTTTCTTCTGGACCCTTGCCAACAATAATCACTATTGTTACTTTTTTTCTTTATTTTTGGCAATTTAATAAGGAAAAATGATACTTCAAAGTTTTATAATTAGTATTTCTCTTTTATATTTCTGGAAAACATGGTACCTCTTTGTCATTGTCAGAGGGGACTAGTTCCCCTCCCCCCAGATTCTGCTCTCTCATTCTTCCTTGGCAACAGGACTCTAGCACAGCACATGGGTGCCCAGGTGCACTATATTTCCTGAATTCTTTACAGGTAGGTATTGACATATGCTCTAATTCTCTCCAATGGATGTGAGTGGATGTGTGCCACATCTGGTTCTGACCCATGAACTTCTTTGTCATTGTCAGAGGGGACTAGTTCCCCTCCCCCCAGATTCTGCTCTCTCATTCTTCCTTGGCAACAAGACTCTAGCACAGCACATGGGTGCCCAGGTGCACTATTATTCCTGAATTCTTTACAGGTAGCTATTGACATATGCTCTAATTCTCTCCAATGGATGTGAGTGGATGTGTGCCACATCTGGTTCTGACCCATGAACACTCCCATGATAGCAAACAGAATGTCATGGCTCCCATGAGTTGGAGATGGTACACTCTCATGTCAGTGTAGTGGAGGGTCATCTGCCCTGGACTATTTCATGAGCAAGATTTACCTTCTGTTTTGTTTGAGCCATTTCAGTTTACTTTACACAGTTCTAGCACATTTAAATCTTTATTTATACTCAAGTTGTTTTCCCTCTTTAAACTGTAAGCAGAGTCCTTGCTTAGTCATCTTTGTTGCCCTAGGCACAGAGTAGGATTTCAAAAAATACAAATTAAATGAATGAACAAATGATATTTCCTTGAAAAAGACTTTTGTTGCTTCTCCTAGTTCAGTTCTCAGAGACCTTGTTTGTTCTCNGACTGAACTGAACTGAAATTCTGTAAATATTGTTGATCAAGAACAGATTTGTTCCGAGACATTTTTGTGTGTAGTCCCTCCCATATGTTGCAAATGTGGGAAATGATGAAAACTCAACAAATGAACCATTGTTGGTTCCACTGAAGACCTTTGTATTCTTGGAAACACCTGGTGCATCACAGTTCTTTTGTTGTTGTTGTTTGTTTAACACATTTTATTTATAATTTTTTTTTTACTGACATTGATTTACAACATTGTATTAGATTTTGATGTACAGAAAAGTGATTCAGTAACTTATATGTTTATGTTCTTTTTTTGTATTCTTTTCCATTATAGTTTATCATAGGATATTGAATGTAGTTACCTGTTCTGTACAGTAGGACCTTGTTGCTTATACGTTCTATGTGTAATAGTTTGCATTTGCTAACCTCAAACTCCCAACTTATCCCTCCTGTACCCCCACTGTAGTTCGTATAGCCTTTTTGCAGGTTTCTTATCTCCCCAAATTATGCATGCTTTAGTTTCCTCCTTACATCTTCCTTGTATACGTATCCTCATTTAGGATTGGTCACACAATTTGTGGGGCTCTGTATAAGTGAAAGTGTGGAGCCCCTTTTTCAAAAATATTAAGAATGTTAAGATGCCCGCAACAGAGCAGCAAACTGAGAATTGTGCCCTCCCAAGTCCAGGCTCCTGTGTGACTCCATGTACTGTATGGCTACAAAGTCAGTCTCTGTCATTTCACACACTTACTGAAAGAATGCTATTTGCGAGACTGTGGGCTCAGCACTAGAGAAAGAGCTGCAGTTAGACATGGGCCTGGTCTCTAATAATGTTTATAACAATAAATATAGTGATGATAATGGCAATTAGGACCAAACTAGCAAACATTTATTGAGCACTTAGATATCAGGTACCATCCTGAGTGCTTTGTATGAATCACTTCTATTATGCTTTGCACTTTTTGCAGATGTGGAAACTGGCTCAGAGAAGCTAAATGAATGTTCAGTGTTAGCAACTTGGTGGTGGAGTTGGATCTTAGAACCAGGTTTGTCTCTTTTCTAAGTTTTTGTCCTTTTTTCCCACCTCCCACCTTTGCCCAAACTATTACCCTCACTTTGGCTATCTAGGTTTCCCTGGAGGATTCTGAATACTTTCCTTCAAGGCTGCTTGCCCCTTCCCAGCCTCTCAAGCATACTTTGTCTGAGCCTTTGGTTTCCTTTTCTCCTTTGGTGAGTCCTGCTACAGAGCACATCTGTCCTGATCAATGTTTATGTACAGTGATTTTAACACCCCCCTCCCCTGCCCCTCTCCTCAACGTGTCTCATGCTTTGCTTTACCAGATCCCGGATGCCCTGTAAATGCTGACTTCACTGGTTGAGTCTCTTGCCTCACCCAGCTATACCAGTGAATGGTGATTCATTTCCTCCAGGGTTCTCTTCTCAGAAAGAAAGTGAAAGTATTAGTCACTCAGTCGTGTCTGACTCTTTACGACCCCATAGACGATAGCCCACCATGCTCCTCTGTCTATGGGATTCTCCAGGCAAGAATAGTGAAGTGGGTAGCCATTCCCTTCTCCAGGGGATTTTCACAATCCAGGTATTGAATCCAGGTCTCCCACATTGCAGGCAGATTCTTTACCATCTGAACCACCAGGGAAGCCCATCCAAGTCACATCCAAACGTCTTCAAAACCTCTCTGTCTGCCTTCAGTGAAAGATGGAGCCTGTTGGTGTTCCCAGATGTGTGCCTTTCAGTCCCTGGGGGCTGCCCTTTGCTCTTCCTTGTGAACTCCAAGGATGTGTCCCCATGAAGAGGTCACTTTGCATTTATACTGCAAAATCCATATTTAAATATTGGGATAAAATATTCCATGGCAAGAGATACAGATTTTTTTTACAAAAGACTTCTGGAGCAGTTTATGTCAGAAACAGCTTAAAATGTGCAGGTTGCATGGGTGACAAAGGATATAAATTTCAAATAATATCTAGCCAGCAGCTACTGCTAGAAACACCTAACTAGAGGGCAGGTGTCTTTAGGAGAAAGCAACTCTCATTGAAGAATAGTATGAGTCAAGGAATTTTCACACTTAAGTGGCATGATTTTATTTCTTTCTCTGCTTCAGCCAAATGATAGAGAAGAAGAATGAGAGGGAACTAGAGAGGAGACACTTCTCCATCTTTCTGATGGTTCAAACGCACGGCTGAGAAAGAAGTCTGAAACTCAAGAGAAATCACCGTCAGCTGCAGAGCCTGGCTCAGGGCGGGGTTTGATGTCCTACTGTTCTGAATCCTCTGGCCATGCTTCTCAGGCCTTGATGGGTCTCGATTCCATGATAAAATATGAAGTGAGTTAGAAAGGGACTGTGATGATATCTCCTCTGCAGTGTGGGCGCACTACCTCAGGTGTGGTCACTTACCTGGTAAACCTGAGAACCCTGGTTATGAAAGCTGCTCATAACCTAGGCTTGGTCCATTCCCAACAGGAAGTGTGTAAGAATCCTCAGGCTAGTTTAGAAAGTCTTCTTATGATCTTGCTGGGTGTATATTGCTTCTGTTGGATCACCTGCAGTTCTGATCGGTGCCTATTCTGATCTCTGGGTCCTGCTTGTTCTTCAGTACCTGTTGGACACGTCTGGATCTCTGCCTGCTCTGACCTTCAGTCCTTCTTATCGCAGTGCCAACAGTCAGGCTTTGCTGTGGTTAATGGCAAGGATGACCCAGAAATGCACAAGGAGACATTGGAATTGATTTGTTAAATATCTTTAAAAAATTAAAAAAAAAATTATTTGGCTGATCTGATCTTAGTTGTGGCATATGGGATCTTTGGTTATGGCATGTGGGATCTAGTTCCCTGATCAGGAATGGAAACCAGGTCCCCTGTATTGGGACTGTGAAGTCTTAGCCGCTGGACCACCAGGGAAGTCCCTTGTTACATAACTTAATCAATGATTATATCATTAATCTGTGCTACATTCTGTTGTTTCATATGTATATTTACAGAGAAGGATGGAGAATTTGGAGTCCATATCTCCACCACAGTGAGCCTACCGATCAAGATACCCTACTGGCAGTGTTAATAGGCCAAAATCCAGCCTTTTGTATAATTGCTTATACAACAAATGTTTGGAGATGTTGTTGATATCATGGCTTCTACTTCCTGTTCAAGCCACTTACTCCACATTTCCCCCAGCCACTGCTTTTCCTCTGGTTCTTCATATCTTTGATCTCTTCTCTTTTGTTTACTCACAGACCAGACTTCCTAAAATACCACCTCCCTGCCTGTCCCCACCATTACTCCTCATCAATATCAGCTTTATGCAGAATTGCAGCCTAAGAGATGGAGCCAGGCTTTCCAAGCTGTGGTCAGATCTTGTAAGTGTCCAAACCAATCACATCTATTTCTAGAATAGAAACCCAGCCCCCAAGAGCTTCAGGAAACCCTCAGGATTTCCCCAGGGCCTGCTGTTTGTCATTAGACATCCATAGGCTCCAAGTCTTTTTTAAAAAACAGAGTTAAATGCAGCCCAAGAGGTTGAATGACTTTCTTGGTTGAGAGAGCAAAGCATTGGAGGACCAGAGGTTCTCTCCAAAGGAAGAGGTGCTCACACATCACAGTGAGGAGACTGTTGACTTCCCACTCAGGATTCTGCTGCTGACCCTGGCCATCAGCAGGCAGCAGGGACCCTGTTTGTCTAGGCATTAATCACAAAGCATTGGGAATACCCTGAAGGTGCCAGCTTTCAGAATTGTTTCATTAGAATGGAACCCTCTTGAGTCACTGCTCTGGTCAGGCCGGTTGTCTTTACCTTGTTGTTGTTCAGTCGCTAAGTTGTGTCGAACTCTTTGGGACCCCATGGACTGCAGCATGTCAGGTTTTCCTGTCCTTCGCTATCTTCCAGAGTTTGCTCAAACTCATGTCCATAGAGTCGATGATGCCATCCAACCATCTCATCCTCTGTCCCCTCCTTCTCCTGCCTTCAATCTTTCACAGCATCAGAGTCTTTTCCAATGAGTTGGCTTTCACATCAGGTGGCCACTGCTCTGGTTGGGCCAGTTATCTTGACCTACCTTAACCCATAAATCCCATAACTCCTGCCTTCCTGTCTTGGTTATGCAATCTCCTTTTGTGGTCTGCGTGTCTGCTCCCTAACTCAGATAATTCAAATCTGACAGGCCTGGTGCAGGCTCTGCCTGGGAGTATCTCCCAGACTAGCTTGGGCCACATTGCCTGCTCCTGCCTCCACATTTCTACAGCAGGTCAGTCTGTCCAGTACAACCATTGTGCTGAGTGAGTCAGCATTGTGCAGCTAAGGAAAGGGCCATAAATTCTAATGATTCTGCAATAAATAACTTGGTGGTTTAAAACAACACAAATTGGGACTTCCCTGGTGATTTAGTGGTTGAGAATCTGCCTTCCAATGCTGGGGACCTGGGTTTGATCTCTGGTTGGGAAACTAATATCCCACTTGCCACAGGGCAACTAAGTTGGTATGCCACAACAACTCAGCCTGTGAGCTCTAGAGCCCATGCTCTGTAACAAGAGAAGCCTGCATGCTGCAACTAGAGAGAGCCCACGTGCCCACAATGAAGAGCCTGGTGTTGCAGTGAAGACCCAGTACAGCCAAAAAAACCAACCAACCAACCAACCAACCAAACAAACAAAAAAACCAACCCTACAAATTTCCTGAGTTCTGTAGGGCAGAAGTCTAAAAGCAAGGTATTGGTAGGGCTGTGCTTCTTCTGAAGCCTTTAGAGAAGAATCTGTTTCCAGTTTATGGAGGTCACCTGTGGAGGGAATCCTGAATTTGATGAATTTTACCACCAGAGTGTTGAGTTTTAAATTGGAGGTCACTGGTATCTTGAATTGACGGGTATAATTTTCCCCTACTGAGGAAAAGTAGGGGCTCTGAATCTAGGTTAAAATAAGGATAAATGAAGCATATTATAGTACTATTCACCTGACTTCCCTTATTGTTGTGACTTTAAAAATACCTGCTACATGAACACTTCCAAACTGACTTCCAGAAAGATTGTACTAATTGCTGCTTTCTGGAGATGTGTCTTTTTCTTCTGGACCCTTGCCAACAATAATCACTATTGTTACTTTTTTTCTTTATTTTTGGCAATTTAATAAGGAAAAATGATACTTCAAAGTTTTATAATTAGTATTTCTCTTTTATATTTCTGGAAAACATGGTACCTCTTTGTCATTGTCAGAGGGGACTAGTTCCCCTCCCCCCAGATTCTGCTCTCTCATTCTTCCTTGGCAACAAGACTCTAGCACAGCACATGGGTGCCCAGGTGCACTATTATTCCTGAATTCTTTACAGGTAGCTATTGACATATGCTCTAATTCTCTCCAATGGATGTGAGTGGATGTGTGCCACATCTGGTTCTGACCCATGAACACTCCCATGATAGCAAACAGAATGTCATGGCTCCCATGAGTTGGAGATGGTACACTCTCATGTCAGTGTAGTGGAGGGTCATCTGCCCTGGACTATTTCATGAGCAAGATTTACCTTCTGTTTTGTTTGAGCCATTTCAGTTTACTTTACACAGTTCTAGCACATTTAAATCTTTATTTATACTCAAGTTGTTTTCCCTCTTTAAACTGTAAGCAGAGTCCTTGCTTAGTCATCTTTGTTGCCCTAGGCACAGAGTAGGATTTCAAAAAATACAAATTAAATGAATGAACAAATGATATTTCCTTGAAAAAGACTTTTGTTGCTTCTCCTAGTTCAGTTCTCAGAGACCTTGTTTGTTCTCATTTCCAGGGAAAAAAATGGAAAACCATACATGTAAATTACATGTTAACACTCAAAGCAGTTTCAGGGTATATTTTCCAGTTATAAAACATGGCCCATTTGCTTGCCAGAGATGAGAAGGTGCCAATTATACTGTCACTTGACCTTTCAGATGATGAGGAAGAGAATGGCTCTGGAGGACTGTTTATTGTGATGTGACCATTACCACTTCAAACCGAGTTCATGTGAAACTTCAGGCTTCCTGCCTGGGGAAGAGTAGGTTTTTAATCCCACACTAGAAGTTAAATGGGCCCAATGAGATCCAAAGAGCTTAACAAATCCTCTGCTTTGTCACAGTGAAGACCTTTGCCTAATGCAAGGTCTTATCCTGCAGATTGCTTGGGGCCAGAAGATAGCCTGGTTAATCTAAGCTGCTCTTACCTCCCTACAGTGTTCACTGAACCTGAGTTTTTTGTCTGTGAATAAAATGGACCAGATTTGGGTTGGTTGCCATGGTGACTGTATCAGGAGCCTCTGGGCTCTCTATCTTCCTCTGCTGACATCTCCTGTGCAGTGAACCCCCTGTGGTATGTGGGTGCCTTCATCCACAAACTTATGGAATCAACTTCCAAATCTGTGAATAAAATGGACCAGATTTGGGTTGGTTGCCATGGTGACTGTATCAGGAGCCTCTGGGCTCTCTATCTTCCTCTGCTGACATCTCCTGTGCAGTGAACCCCCTGTGGTATGTGGGTGCCTTCATCCACAAACTTATGGAATCAACTTCCAAAGAAGGTAGTTTGTTATGAAAAGATGGCCAGTTTGTAAGGGAACTGCATTGCTAGTTACCCCTTCTGGGACATGGCTCTCTGATTGCAGTTTGTCTAGATTATGATTTTAGGAAACTTGATTAATTAGCTCCCCAACCAAATTCCTCCTGGACCAGAAATGGTAGCCTCTAACTTCCTCATCTACTTCAGCCAGGACCAGTCAATGCATTTTATTTTATTTTTTTAATTAATTGTTTTAATTGGAGGCTAATTGCTTTACAATATTGTGATGATTTTTGCCATACATAGACATGAATTAGTCATGGGTGTACGTGTGTCCCCCGCATCCCCAACCCCCCACCCTTGTCATCATTACCGTCTTTCTAAATTCCATCAGTTCAGTTCAGTTCAGTTCAGTCGCTCAGTCGTGTCCGACTCTTTGTGACCCCATGAATTGCACCATGACAGGCCTCCAGGTCCATCACCAACTTCCGGAGTTCACTTAAGACTCACGTCCATCGAGTCCGTGATGCCATCCAGCCATCTCATCCTCTGTCATCCCCTTCTCCTCCTGCGCCCAATCCCTCCCAGCATCAGAGTCTTTTCCAATGAGTCAACTCTTCGCATGAAGTAGCCAAAGTATTGGAGTTTCAGCTTTAGCATCATTTCTTCCAAAGAAATCCCAGGGCTGATCTCCTTCAGAATAGACTGGTTGGATCTCCTTGCAGTCCAAGGGATTCTCAAGAGTCTTCTCCAACACCACAGTTCAAAAGCATCAATTCTTCAGCATATGCCTATTAATATACTATATTGGTGTTTTTCTTTCTGACTTACTTCACTCTGTATAATAGGCTCCAGTTTCATCCACCTCATTAGAACTGACTCAAATGTGTTCTTTTTTTATAGCTGAATAATATTCCATTGTGTATATGTACCACAACAATCAATGTATTTCCACAACAATCAATGTATTTTAACTTGGAATTTGTTATCCCTTAGTAGGTTTGGAAGTATGGGTCCAGTTACATGGAGGAAAATTTCTTCCTATTTAAAAAAAATTAAAAAAAAATTTAGAAATTAATTAAATTTTGGCTGTGCCGGGTCTTTGTTGCTGCACAAAGGCTTTTCACTGCAGTGGCTTCTCTTGTTGGAGAGCGCGCCTTAGTCGTCCTACAGCATGTGGGATCTTCCCAGACCAGGGATTGAACCCTTTTCCCCACATTGGCATGCACAGTCCCAACCACTGGACCACCAGGGTAGTTCCCCTTCCTCTTTTTTTTTTTTTTTTTGATTAATTGATAGTGTTTTACTATAATTAAAACTCAGGGAAAAAAGAGATATACAGCAACATGATTTTCCCAAATACTGAAGAATGTGAAGTGATTATGATGGGTAATTATGGGAGGCTTCAGGTAACTGAAATTTGGTAAATCCTTGAATTTTACAAGTAGAACTTCCATTTTGATTTCAAATAAAAAATCTGTGCCTTATTTATGACAGATTCAGGTCAGTAGATAAACCTTTTTTATTTATTTAAAAAAGTTAAAAGAGTATGGTTGCTTTACAACATTCTGTTAGTTTTTGCTATATGGCAAAGTACATATACATATATATATATATATATATATCCATATATCTCCTCTTTTAAGATTTCCTTCCCATTTAGGTCACCACAGAGCACTGAGTTCTCTGTGCTATACAGTAGGTTCTTAATAGTTATCTATTTTATACATAGTATATATATATATGTCAATCCTGGTCTTCCAATGCATCCCACCTCCTTTCCCCCTTTGGTATCTGTGAGTTTCATAAAAAGGAATGAAACAGTGTAATTTGCAAAGAAATGGATAGACCTAGATACTGTCATTGGAGAAGGCAATGGCACCCCACTCCATTACTCTTGCTTGGAAAATCCCATGGATGGAGAAGCCTAGTGGGCTGCAGTCCATGGGGTCGCTGAGAGTTGGACACGACTCAGTGACTTCACTTTCACTTTNGAAACAGTGTAATTTGCAAAGAAATGGATAGACCTAGATACTGTCATTGGAGAAGGCAATGGCACCCCACTCCATTACTCTTGCTTGGAAAATCCCATGGATGGAGAAGCCTAGTGGGCTGCAGTCCATGGGGTCGCTGAGAGTTGGACACGACTCAGTGACTTCACTTTCACTTTTCACTTTCATGCATTGGAGAAGGAAATGGCAACCCACTCCAGTGTTCTTGCCTGGGGAATCCCAGGGACGGCGGAGCCTGGTGGGCTGCCGTCTATGGGGTCGCACAGAGTCGGACACGACTGAAGCGACTTAGCAGCAAATACTGTCATACAGAGTGAAGTCAGAAAGAGAAAAGCAAATATGTATAATATTGTTTAAATATGTGGAATCTAGAAAAACAGTACAGATGAACTTGCAAAGCAGAAATAGAGACACAGGTGTAGAAAATTTCTTCCTTTTGGGTGCGAGGGCAGCATCTCTGCACCTGTCCCAGGGCTGGAGATGCGGCTTGTTTCCTTGTCTTATTCTTAAGGATCAACTTGCTATTTACCAAGGACTTTTAAGGGTTTATGGGGTTCCTGGGTCAACTTTCTAAGCTAGTGGATGGCCTTGCTCAAAAAGACGGTCAGAGGAAGGTGGAATTGGCTCACTGATCTAGGTTATGTGTCAAAGAGATCTACTTAGTCTTCCCTTTCCAAATGGTAGCTGTGTTTCTATATAGCTGAGTGTCTATATAACATTAATTAAATAATAACCAGTTATGTGCCCTAGACTGTCTCATATTCACTTCTTCTCTTTTACACTTGGTTTCTTGAATCTGTATGTTTAAAACAAAACTTGGTCACCTCTGGTCTGGACTATAATAACAAACTAGCCGGTCCATCTATATCCACTTGTATCCCTCCAGTACATTCCCCACACAGCAGCCAAAGGGCTTCTCAAATTTTATATCTGATCTTGTCACAGGCTGAGAGCCTCCTGCTGCTGCTGAGATGGGATGTTGCTGGCAGGGCTCCAACTCTTTTTCCAGTTTGTGTTGCTCGCTGTTTTTTTTTTTTTTTTTTAGTTTTCTAAATTTTACTTAGAAAGAATTTTGAATTTACCCCAAAATATACAGATACAAATACATCCACATGCCTTTTCTTTATCACCGTGCTCTCTCTCTTTCCCTCCACACACGTACACACACTTTTCCCTGAACCACTTGAGTTGAACACATCTTGGCCTTTTACCCCCAAACATTTTGATGTATATTTCCTAAAAATAGGATATTCTCTTATATAATTGTGGTTCAGTGGTCAATTTCATAAAATTACAGTCATATAATCCTTAAATCTACTGTATGTGTTCCAGTTTTATAGATTACCTAAGGTACATTCTTTTTTTTTCTAACCTGTTTTATTTATTTATTTTTACTTTACAATTTTTTTTGTTGCTTAGCCTTCATTTTTAAACATTTATTATTATTATTTTTTTTACTTTACAACATTGTATTGGTTTTGCCATACTTTTGTTCTTTGTGCTCTGCCCACAACGGCCTGCTTTTGATCAATCTCTGCAGGGGGTTCACTTGTGCCACAGGGCTTTTGTCCAGAATTCCTTCTGCTGGATTCTCTTTCTTTCTTTTTAAACTTTTTATTTTATATTGGTGTAGAGCTGATTAACAATGTTGTGATAGTTTCAGATGCACAGCAGAGTAACACAGTCATATATGTATATGTATTCTTCCTCCCACAAACTCCCCTCCCATCCAGGTTGCCACATAATATTGAGCAGAGGTCTTCCCTGTGCTATACAGTAGGACCTTGTTGGTTATCTGTTTAAATATAGCAGTGTGTACATGTAGATCTCAAACTCCCTAATTATCGCTTTTCCCCCACCCCCTTCCCCTCTGGTGACAAGTTCATTCTCAAAGTCTGCGAGTTGGTTTCTGTTTTGTATATAAGTTCATTTGCATCATTTCTTTATAGATTCTGCATGTAAGGGATGTCATTTGATATTTCTCCTTCTCCAACTTAATTTACTCAGTATGACCAATCTCTATCCAAAAGCAGAGACATTACTTTGCTGACTAAGGTCCATCTAGTCAAGGCTATGGTTTTTCCAGTAGTCATGTATGGATGTGAGAGTTGGACTGTGAAGAAGGCTGAGCGCTGAAGAATTGATGTTCTTGAACTGTGGTGTTGGAGAAGACTCTTGAGAGTCCCTTGGACTGCAAGGAGATCCAACCAGTCCATTCTGAAGGAGATCAGCCCTGGGTGTTCTTTGGAAGGAATGATGCTAAAGCTGAAATTCCAGTACTTTGGCCACCTCATGCGAAGGGTTGACTCACTGGAAAAGACTGATGCTGGGAGGGACTGGGGGCAGGAGGAGAAGGGGATGACCGAGGATTAGAAGGCTGGATGGCATCAATGACTCGATGGACATGAGTCTGAGTGAACTCCGGGAGTTGGTGATGGACAGGGAGGCCTGGAGTGCTGTGATTCATGGGGTCGCAGAGTCAGACATGACTGAGCGACTGAACTGAACTGAACTGATGATCAATCTCTAGGTCCATCAACGTTGCTGCAAATGCATTATTTCATTCTTTTAAATGGCTGAATAATATTCCACAGTATAAATGTGCCACATCTTCAATATCCACTCCTCTATTAATAGACATTTAGATAGCTTCCATGCCTTGGCCACTGTGAACAGTGCTTCGGTGAACATTGGGCTGCATGTATCCTTTCAGTCAAAGTGTCTCTCTGGATATTAGCCCAGGAATGGGATTGCAGCATTGTCAGTTCAGTTAGGTCACTCAGTTGTGTCTGACTCTTTGCGACCCCATGGACTGCAGCACACCAGGCATCCCTGTTCATCACCAATTCCTGAAGCTCACTCAAACTCATGTCTGTTGAGTTGGTGATGCCATCCAACCATCTTATCCTCTGTTGTCTCCTTCTCCTCCCCCCTTTAATCTTTCCCAGCATCAGGGTCTTTTCCAATGAGTCAGTTCTTCACATCAGGTGGCCAGAGGATTGGAGTTTCAGCTACAGCATCAGTCCTTTCAATGAATATTCAGGACTGATTTCCTTTAGGATGGGTTGGTTGGATCTCCTTGCAGTCCAAGGGACTCTCAGGAGTCTTCTCCAACACCACAGTTCAAAAGCATCAATTCTCCAGCACTCAGCTTTCTTTACAGTCCACCTCCACATGCATACATGACTACTGAAAACCCATAGCTTTAACTAGATGGACGTTTGTTGGCAAAGTAATGTCTCTGCTTTTTAATATACTGTCTAGGTTGGTCATAACTTTTCTTCCAAGGAGCAAGCATCTTTTAATTTCATGGCTGCAGTCACCATCTGTAGTGATTTTCGAGGCCCTCAAAATAGTCTCTCCTGTTTCCATTGTTTCCCCATCTATTGACCATAAAGTGATGGGACCGAATGCCATGATCTTCATTTTCTGAATGTTGAGCTTTAAGCCAAATTTTCACTCTCCTCTTTCACTTTGATCAAGAGGCCNGATTTTCGAGGCCCTCAAAATAGTCTCTCCTGTTTCCATTGTTTCCCCATCTATTGACCATAAAGTGATGGGACCGAATGCCATGATCTTCATTTTCTGAATGTTGAGCTTTAAGCCAAATTTTCACTCTCCTCTTTCACTTTGATCAAGAGGCCCTTTAGTTCCTCTTTATTTCTGCCATAAGGGTGGTGCCATCTGCATATCTGAAATTATTGATATTTCTCCTGGAAATCTTGATTCCAGCTTGTGCTTCATCTAGCCTGGCATTTTGCATGATGTATTCTGCATATAAATTCCATTCTATTGTTTTTCTCTATTTCTTTGCATTGTTCACTGAGGAAAGCTATCTTATCTCTCCTTGCTATTCTTTGGAACTCTGCAGTCAAATGGGTATATCTTTCCTACTCTCCTTTGCCTTTCGCTTCTCTTCTTTTCTCAACTATTTGTAAGGCATCCGCAGACAACCATTTTTGCCTTTTTGCATTTCTTTTTCTTGGGGATGGTCTTGATCCCTGCCTCCTGTACAATGTCATGAACCCCCATCCATAGTCCTTCAGGTAATCTCTCTATCAGACCTGATCCCTTGAATCTATTTGTCACTTCCACTTTACAATCCTAAGGAATTTGACTTAGGTCATACCTGAATGGTCTAGTGGTTTTCATTACTTTCTTCAATTTAAGTCTGAATTTGGCAATAAGGAGTTCATGATCTGAGCCACAGTCAGCTCCCAGTCTTGTTTTTGCTGACTATGTAGAGCTTCTCCATCTTTGGCTGCAAAGAATATAATTAATCTGATATCAGTATTGAACATTTGGTGATGTCCATATGTAGAGTCATCTCTTGTGTCATTGGAAGAGGGTGTTTGCTATGACCAGTTGTTCTCTTGACAAAACTCTGTTAGCCTTTGCCCTGCTTCATTTTGTATTCCAAGGCCAAATTTGCCTGTTACTCCAGGTATCTTCAATGAACATTGGGGTACATGTATCCCTTTAGACCTGATTTTCTCTAAATAGAAGCCAAGGAATGGGATTGCAGGGTCATATGGTAGCTCTATTTTTAGTTTTTTAAGGAACCTCCATCCTATTCTCCACAGTGGCCGCACCAGCTTATATTCCTACCAACAGTGTAGAACGGTTCCCTTCTCTCCACATCCTTTCCTCTTTCTTCTTTCTTTATCTAGTTTACTCTTAGTCATCTTTCAGATCTCTGCCTAAGAGTTACTTATCAGCGATGTTTCCCTGACTCCCTAGACTAAGTTGGGTTTCCCTATTAGATGTTCTCATGGCATTTAGGTTAACAGGTATCCCTCACAGGACTAGTCTCTGAAAGCAATCACATTAATTGTGTCATTACTTCCTCTATATCCATCTTCCATACTAGACTATTAAGTCTGTAAGAACAAGGTCTGGGTATGCAGTTGTTCATCACTGTATCTCTGCACCATGCCTGAAATGCAGTAGGAGCTCAATAAATGTTTCTTTTTTTTCTACTTGCATTTTGTGGTTTGTTTATTATGTGTTTGACATGTTAAAGTCTTTGGATACTTTACTTATTCTTACATAACTTATTTTGTCATATTGAGTGCAGCACTTTCACAGCATCATCTTTCAGGATTTGAAATAGCTCTACTGGAATTCCATCACCTCCACTAGCTTTGTTCGTAGTGATGCTTTCTAAGGCCCACTTGACTTCACATTCCAGGATGTCTGGCTCTAGATGAATGATCACACCATCGTGATTATCCGGGTCATGAAGATCTTTTTTGTACAGTTCTTCGGTGTATTCTTGCCATCTCTTCCAGGACTGGAAAAGTTCAGTTTTCATTCCAATCCCTAAGAAAGGCAATGCCAAAGAATGCTCAAACTACCGTACAATTGCACTCATCTCACATGGTAGTAAAGTAATGCTCAAAATTCTCCAAGCCAGGCTTCAGCAATATGTGAACCGTGAACTTTCTGATGTTGAAGCTGGTTTTAGAAAAGGCAGAGGAACCAGAGATCAAATAGCCAACATCCGCTGGATCATGGAAAAAGCAAGAGAGTTC
>SJYX01012076.1:39859-71598 GCA_006410675.1 Oreotragus oreotragus | reverse complement strand
CTCAGCCTTCTTCACAGTCCAACTCTCACATCCATACATGACCACAGGGAAAACCATAGCCTTGACTAGACATACCTTAGTTGGCAAAGTAATGTCTCTGCTTTTGAATATACTATCCGGGTTGGTCATAACTTTTCTTCCAAGGAGTAAACGTCTTTTAATTTCATGGCTGGTCTAGGGTTAATCAGTCTCACTGATTATATTTTGGATATATAATCTCTTTTTTTTTTTTTTTCTGAGAATGTCTTTATTTAACCTTAGTTTTTTTCCCACCAAAATATTTTTTAATTGAAGTATAACTGATTTACAATGTTGTGTTAATCACTGCTATACAGCAAAATGATTCAGTTATACATATACACACACTCTTTTTAAAAAATTCTTTTCCATTATGGATTATCATAGGATATTGAATATAGTTCTCTGTGCTATGCAATAGGATCTTGCTGTCTATCCATTCTATATATAAAAGGTTACCTCTGCTAACCCCAACCTGTCACTCTATTCCTCTCTCAGCCCGCTCCTCCTTGGCAACCAGCAGCCTGTTCTCTATTCCTGTGATTCTGTTTCATAGGTAGATTCATTTGTGTCATATTTTAGATTCCACATATAAATGATATTATATGGTATTTGTCTTTCTCTTTTTGATATCACTTAGTATGATAATCTCCAGTTACATTAAGAGTCCATAATACGAGCCCCAATCCCTCCTAAGAAAATAATCAGGGTTAGTCATATGTGATGCCTCATAAGATGGTGGTTAACTGTGTATGCATTTCTCCCAGACTGCCAGGGTTCAAAGTGGGAGGCTTCTTGCTGGGTTTAGAACATACGAGCAGGGATTTTTATTATCATATATGAAACAGATTGTCAGTCCTGGTTCGATGCATGAGACAGTGTGCTCAGGGCTGGTGCACTGGGATGATCCTGAGGGATGGGATGGGGAAGGAGGTGGGAGGGGGGTTCAGGATGGGGAACACATGTACACCCAGGGCTGATTCACATCAATGTATGGCAAAAACCACTACAATATTGTAAAGTAACTAGCCTCCAACTAAAATAAATTAAAAAAAATAAAAAATAGAACATACGAGCAGGGATTTTATCATCAGTGCTCAAACTGCTGCTGAGGTGCTCAGTACCTAGGCCCCTGTGGCTGCTCACAGGCAGTGCCTCAGCTGCTTACCAGGCCAGTGCTCTCCATAGAAATGCCTGGGTCCCATCCGATTTCTTTCAACTCTGCTCAGTGGCCTGGCCAAGCTCTAACACCAGGGCAGGCACTGGGCTGAGGCTCTCAGCAGCACTGAGCCCCCAGTGGAGCCTCTGCAGCCTGGCGGGCAGGGGAGGGTGATCTGACAAATCCGAGAGGCCCTTCTCTCAGACTGTTTTCTCCCTGGCATTGATATCTGACCAATATCACTTTCTCGGCATATTTCACCTGCACAGTGAAGCACCTTTTCACAATTTTCTTACAGTAGTCATATTAATATAGTACACGAAAGGAGAACCTTGGAAAGTTGTGCCTTTTGGAGCACTCTTGCTATTTCTTCTTGCCACCCCCAGGGGTAGCAGCTTCTAGCCGCTGGGGAGAGGAGTGAAAGAAAAGTGGAAGTTACTCAGTCGTGTCTGACTTGCAGGTGGATTCTTTACCAGCTGAGCCACAAGGGAAGCCCAAGAACACTGAGAGTGGCTCCCTTCTCCAGGCTGTCTTCACCACCCAGGAATTGAACCAGGGTCTTCTGCACTGCAGGTGGATTCTTTACCAGCTGAGCTATCAGGGAAGACCAAAAGAGTTTCAGCTTTCAGAACAGAAGCCTGAAGCAGAAACTTTTCAGTTGACTTGTTTTCTGCCCTGAGACAAGAGAACAACAACAACTAAAAAAATCAGCCTTTTTTTTTTTTTTTTTTTTGGTGGNAAGAGTTTCAGCTTTCAGAACAGAAGCCTGAAGCAGAAACTTTTCAGTTGACTTGTTTTCTGCCCTGAGACAAGAGAACAACAACAACTAAAAAAATCAGCCTTTTTTTTTTTTTTTTTTTGGTGGAATGAGGAGGAAAGATACAATGCGAACAAGCCACAGATGGTTCAACAATTTTCTGTCACATACTATTGTTGAATATCCTTAATTGGACATCAGTTACTCCCCCCAAAGTCTAGAGCACCAGGAATCACTCAGTATTAGCTCCATATCATACATTTTCACAGTCAGGGCCTTTAGTAAGTAATTTTCTTTTTTACTGTATCTTAAATATGCTGGGAGTAAATAATGTTAGAAAGCATTTCCCTTTTTTGAAATATCACTACTAATGAAAAATATAAAATACCAGGGGAAGGCAGATGCTAACTTTCCTAAAATGTAACTTTTGAGTCCTACTTGATTTATTTTAATTTTAGTTACTAAATGATGGACAATTTTCTGGATCATATCCCTAAATTTATATTCAAAACATACACAGAGATTCTATTTCTTTTAAAAGTGTCAAGCTGGCTATGTTTAAACCAGGAAAGTGTTAACTGATTTCAATACTTTCATTACAGTTAGGTAAGATATATTTCTCTTTAATGTCCTTGAATTTCCGTGGGATGGACTTTCTCAACCACAGAAGCTAGATGTTGGCCTCAGACTATAGCTGGTGACAAAATGTACCCCCTAGGATCATTGTTTTTATTTTGACAAGAAGGGTGCTTGTCTGATGAGTACACATCTGGAAGAGAAAACACAGCTGTGGGAATGGAAGATGGAGTTGCCCATGAGGGGAACAGATCAGCAGTGCAACCTGAGCACCTCCCACCGCCTGCATCAGACCTTTGCAATTCTGGGCACACGCATTTCACGGGCATCTGAATGATAGATTCGAAACAGTGCAACATAGAGACTCCAATTTCACTTTATGCCCAAAATGCAAAGTAATGCAACTCCCCTCAAATGAAAAGCAGCAAAGATCCAAGCCAAAGTACCCATCAGGGAATGGAGGACCCTGTGAATTGGGAAATGAGCAGCGCTGCTGCGTTTTTGCGGCGGCCACAGGGCGGCGCCATCTTGGCTGGTCTATGGCATCAACCTTTTGAGACCATTCAGTTGTTTCCAGGCACCTGAATTTCCCCGAGTGGTTTTTGCTGACTATTGTCCGTTATTTTAACATTCAGTTGTTATAATTTAGCGAAGTCATCCAAGGATTCATTAGGTGATGTTTGTACAAGTGATGAAAAAGGTACCAGAAAGATCAATAACTTCAGAATAGAAGTTAGAGGTGATGAAATACGACCAGCAGGCCCCAACAACTGCAATGATATGCTATTAATATTAGAACAAGCCCTCTGCGAGATATTAGAGCTGATGCTAAGAAAATAAAAAACAGCATTAGAGTACATTATTCTACAATGTTTGTGGATTTATGTGCCCCTAGAATATGTCTCCCATTTTACATTTATTTCCAAGAGGAATTAGTCTTGAATTATCAGAGGCCTTCAAGAGCTCATCTCCTGCATAAATCTGAGAGCTTGTGTTGGTTTACTGTTCTTCCTTTCTCTTATTAGGTGGTTTCATCTTTCATCCCAGTGACTAGCAGGGTGCCTGAAGTACAGCAGGGGCTTGGTCAAGGTCTGTGGAATACATGAAAAATAACTAACATGTATAGAATATTTTATACATGCTCAGAAACTGGTTAACAGTATACATGTGCTATCTCTGTTAATGCTCAAACAATCCTAATAAGTAAGCATTATCATCCACAGTTCTACAGGTGAGCAAAGTAGGCTCAGAGTGGTTAAGTACCATGGCCCAAGGTCACACAAGTAATGGTAGGCAGAGCCAGCTCTGAACCAGTCACACTAACTTACATTGCCTCCCAAATGCATTGGAGGGAGAAGGGATTGTAGTTAAATTCATAACTAACTTATATAGTAAGTGATTTCTGGATGCTGTCGAGTATCCTTTGGGTAGCTTACTGCATGGTGACTTTTTCTTAATAGCTGATGAGCAAAAGTAAACCCAGAGACAAGTTTAAGGGCTATTAATGGGATTCCCTGGTCAAGAATACTGGAGTGGGTTTTCATTTCCTTCTCCAGGGGAGCTTCCTGACCCAGGGCTGGAACCTGGGTGGCAGGTGGGTTCTTTACCACTGAGCCACCTGTAAAGCCCTATATGGGCTGGAGGGAAGTGTAATGTATACCAGTGTGTAGTCCCCAGACCAGCATCACTCAGAAACATGTTTAGAAATACAACTTCTCAGGCCCTTTCCCAGACCTACTAAACCAGGAATTCTGGCATGAGGCCAACAAATCTGTTTTATAAGCTCTTTGGTTGATTCTGATACACAATCAAGTTTGAGAGCTACTGACCTATACAACAGAAAGAAAAGTACCTTGTTTGAACATGAAATTTGTGGGCACAATTGGAGAGGGAGGCAGCGATGAGTGGAAAATGTTGAGGGTGAGAGTGGAGAAACAGAACTTTGAATCTGAGAGCATTCAGGTCTCTGGATGGGGCGAGGTGGCCAGGATTGGAACCTGAAAGAAACAGAAATGTCTGAAATTTCATTTCTCATCCTGCAGTATATCATCTTAGTTTGTTCAAACACTTAGTAATGTCTGATTCACAGACCAAGACTTAAGTGAAAGGTTTTTTGTAGACATCAGAGAAAGATGTTGACTTCTATTTTCCACCAACACACATTAGTCAGAGAAATGACCCACTGATAGAACTAATTCAGCAAAAACAGAAGCATAGAGCCAGGAAGCACCCTGAGAAGATAGGTTGTACAGGGTTTCATGGAAATCTTAAGGAGGACATGAGAGTTACTCTTATCTGGCCCTTTCAGTGTATTGATCTCAGCTCGCATGGGTCAGAGAATGATCTAATGAAGTGAAGTTCTGGTCTTTATATTTCTGGGGTTGGGATGTGTTCTGGTGCCCAAATGCTGACTCCTAACTCTCAGAACTGCTCAGGGACTAACCAATGTGTATGAAAGTATAGAGAGTGTCAGTATTTACATAATCTTCAGTAATTGGTAGGCATACTAGGTCTGGTGCTGGTCTGTGGCCTGTTAGGACTATAGCAATAGGTGTAGCAGGTGAGCAAACAAAGCTTCATCTGTGTTTACAACCACCTCCCTATCANCCAGTCCATTCTGAAGGAGATCAACCCTGGGATTTCTTTGGAAGGATTGATGCTAAAGCTGAAACTCTAGTACTTTGGCCACCTCATGAGAAGGGTTGACTCACTGGAAAAGACTTTGATGCTGGGAGGGACTAGGGGCAGGAGGAGAAGGGGATGACCGAGGATGAGATGACTGGATGGCATCACTGACTCGATGGACATGAGTCTGAGTGAACTCCGGGAGTTGGTGATGGACAGGGAGGCCTGGCGTGCTGCGATTCATGGGGTCGCAAAGAGTTGGACACGACTGAGCGACTGAACTGAACTGAACTGAACTAAGCCAGGCCATATACTAAGGATTGATGTTCATAATCGTAATAGAAGTTTACATCTAAAATATATATCAACAGGAAAGAACTTCAATGATGATGACTAATTTGTTACCTGATGAAGTAGAGTGGTATCTGTGTCACTCTACACTTGTGTGGTATGAAACAATTTCTTCAGAACAAAATCTGACAATTTTTTTCCAGAGACAATTTTCAAGCTATTTAGAAGGAGCAGAAATCTCCTTTCTGTTTCACTAATTCTTTAAAACCCATTAAAAGCCTCATGAACATTTAATCTAGAGAAAGACTAGTTTTGCTGAGAAAATTCTAAAAAGACTGAAACTAAAACAATAAGGAAAGGTATATTGCTTCCAGTTTGATTGAAATAAAACCCAGAAATTCATTTTTAGGCTTCCAAACTCAGTGAATTAGTTCATCTTTGGCCCTCTTGCTCCTAATAAGGTCCCCATGGAAATATATGCGTACCACTCTAAAGCATTTTCTAGGTTCTGTTGAATTTTCACCTGATTCCTGAATTAGATGGGGAACATTTTGAGGGCAGGAACAGAAATTGTTTTTCCATACTGCTAAGCGTAACATTTTGCATGGTACTTAGCACATGATGAGTTCATGTAAATGCTTGAGGAGTGAGTAACCATCAAATGTTCTCAAATTAATCATTTAACAATATAATTTAGATTCTTTAAGCACACATCTTATCACCAGTCTCTCAAACATCTGACAGTTGTAGACTGTACTTGCATTTGGTCTCTCAGTTCAGTTCAGTTGCTCAGTTGTGTCCAATTCTTTGCGACCCCATGAATCGCAGCACACCAGGCCNCTTGCAGGTGGATTCTTTACCAGCTGAGCCACAAGGGAAGCCCAAGAACACTGAGAGTGGCTCCCTTCTCCAGGCTGTCTTCACCACCCAGGAATTGAACCAGGGTCTTCTGCACTGCAGGTGGATTCTTTACCAGCTGAGCTATCAGGGAAGACCAAAAGAGTTTCAGCTTTCAGAACAGAAGCCTGAAGCAGAAACTTTTCAGTTGACTTGTTTTCTGCCCTGAGACAAGAGAACAACAACAACTAAAAAAATCAGCCCTTTTTTTTTTTTTTTTTTTGGTGGAATGAGGAGGAAAGATACAATGCGAACAAGCCACAGATGGTTCAACAATTTTCTGTCACATACTATTGTTGAATATCCTTAATTGGACATCAGTTACTCCCCCCAAAGTCTAGAGCACCAGGAATCACTCAGTATTAGCTCCATATCATACATTTTCACAGTCAGGGCCTTTAGTAAGTAATTTTCTTTTTTACTGTATCTTAAATATGCTGGGAGTAAATAATGTTAGAAAGCATTTCCCTTTTTTGAAATATCACTACTAATGAAAAATATAAAATACCAGGGGAAGGCAGATGCTAACTTTCCTAAAATGTAACTTTTGAGTCCTACTTGATTTATTTTAATTTTAGTTACTAAATGATGGACAATTTTCTGGATCATATCCCTAAATTTATATTCAAAACATACACAGAGATTCTATTTCTTTTAAAAGTGTCAAGCTGGCTATGTTTAAACCAGGAAAGTGTTAACTGATTTCAATACTTTCATTACAGTTAGGTAAGATATATTTCTCTTTAATGTCCTTGAATTTCCGTGGGATGGACTTTCTCAACCACAGAAGCTAGATGTTGGCCTCAGACTATAGCTGGTGACAAAATGTACCCCCTAGGATCATTGTTTTTATTTTGACAAGAAGGGTGCTTGTCTGATGAGTACACATCTGGAAGAGAAAACACAGCTGTGGGAATGGAAGATGGAGTTGCCCATGAGGGGAACAGATCAGCAGTGCAACCTGAGCACCTCCCACCGCCTGCATCAGACCTTTGCAATTCTGGGCACACGCATTTCACGGGCATCTGAATGATAGATTCGAAACAGTGCAACATAGAGACTCCAATTTCACTTTATGCCCAAAATGCAAAGTAATGCAACTCCCCTCAAATGAAAAGCAGCAAAGATCCAAGCCAAAGTACCCATCAGGGAATGGAGGACCCTGTGAATTGGGAAATGAGCAGCGCTGCTGCGTTTTTGCGGCGGCCACAGGGCGGCGCCATCTTGGCTGGTCTATGGCATCAACCTTTTGAGACCATTCAGTTGTTTCCAGGCACCTGAATTTCCCCGAGTGGTTTTTGCTGACTATTGTCCGTTATTTTAACATTCAGTTGTTATAATTTAGCGAAGTCATCCAAGGATTCATTAGGTGATGTTTGTACAAGTGATGAAAAAGGTACCAGAAAGATCAATAACTTCAGAATAGAAGTTAGAGGTGATGAAATACGACCAGCAGGCCCCAACAACTGCAATGATATGCTATTAATATTAGAACAAGCCCTCTGCGAGATATTAGAGCTGATGCTAAGAAAATAAAAAACAGCATTAGAGTACATTATTCTACAATGTTTGTGGATTTATGTGCCCCTAGAATATGTCTCCCATTTTACATTTATTTCCAAGAGGAATTAGTCTTGAATTATCAGAGGCCTTCAAGAGCTCATCTCCTGCATAAATCTGAGAGCTTGTGTTGGTTTACTGTTCTTCCTTTCTCTTATTAGGTGGTTTCATCTTTCATCCCAGTGACTAGCAGGGTGCCTGAAGTACAGCAGGGGCTTGGTCAAGGTCTGTGGAATACATGAAAAATAACTAACATGTATAGAATATTTTATACATGCTCAGAAACTGGTTAACAGTATACATGTGCTATCTCTGTTAATGCTCAAACAATCCTAATAAGTAAGCATTATCATCCACAGTTCTACAGGTGAGCAAAGTAGGCTCAGAGTGGTTAAGTACCATGGCCCAAGGTCACACAAGTAATGGTAGGCAGAGCCAGCTCTGAACCAGTCACACTAACTTACATTGCCTCCCAAATGCATTGGAGGGAGAAGGGATTGTAGTTAAATTCATAACTAACTTATATAGTAAGTGATTTCTGGATGCTGTCGAGTATCCTTTGGGTAGCTTACTGCATGGTGACTTTTTCTTAATAGCTGATGAGCAAAAGTAAACCCAGAGACAAGTTTAAGGGCTATTAATGGGATTCCCTGGTCAAGAATACTGGAGTGGGTTTTCATTTCCTTCTCCAGGGGAGCTTCCTGACCCAGGGCTGGAACCTGGGTGGCAGGTGGGTTCTTTACCACTGAGCCACCTGTAAAGCCCTATATGGGCTGGAGGGAAGTGTAATGTATACCAGTGTGTAGTCCCCAGACCAGCATCACTCAGAAACATGTTTAGAAATACAACTTCTCAGGCCCTTTCCCAGACCTACTAAACCAGGAATTCTGGCATGAGGCCAACAAATCTGTTTTATAAGCTCTTTGGTTGATTCTGATACACAATCAAGTTTGAGAGCTACTGACCTATACAACAGAAAGAAAAGTACCTTGTTTGAACATGAAATTTGTGGGCACAATTGGAGAGGGAGGCAGCGATGAGTGGAAAATGTTGAGGGTGAGAGTGGAGAAACAGAACTTTGAATCTGAGAGCATTCAGGTCTCTGGATGGGGCGAGGTGGCCAGGATTGGAACCTGAAAGAAACAGAAATGTCTGAAATTTCATTTCTCATCCTGCAGTATATCATCTTAGTTTGTTCAAACACTTAGTAATGTCTGATTCACAGACCAAGACTTAAGTGAAAGGTTTTTTGTAGACATCAGAGAAAGATGTTGACTTCTATTTTCCACCAACACACATTAGTCAGAGAAATGACCCACTGATAGAACTAATTCAGCAAAAACAGAAGCATAGAGCCAGGAAGCACCCTGAGAAGATAGGTTGTACAGGGTTTCATGGAAATCTTAAGGAGGACATGAGAGTTACTCTTATCTGGCCCTTTCAGTGTATTGATCTCAGCTCGCATGGGTCAGAGAATGATCTAATGAAGTGAAGTTCTGGTCTTTATATTTCTGGGGTTGGGATGTGTTCTGGTGCCCAAATGCTGACTCCTAACTCTCAGAACTGCTCAGGGACTAACCAATGTGTATGAAAGTATAGAGAGTGTCAGTATTTACATAATCTTCAGTAATTGGTAGGCATACTAGGTCTGGT
Organism: Oreotragus oreotragus; assembly: GCA_006410675.1. Classification (NCBI taxonomy): domain Eukaryota; kingdom Metazoa; phylum Chordata; class Mammalia; order Artiodactyla; family Bovidae; genus Oreotragus; species Oreotragus oreotragus. The sequence goes on along the minus strand of SJYX01012076.1, from coordinate 62,062 downwards.
GCTGGTCTGTGGCCTGTTAGGACTATAGCAATAGGTGTAGCAGGTGAGCAAACAAAGCTTCATCTGTGTTTACAACCACCTCCCTATCACTTACATTACTGCCTGAGTGGTCAGATCAGACTGCCTGTCAGATCAGAGGCAGCATTAGATTCTCATGGGAACATGAACTCTCCTGTGAAATGTGTATATGAGGGATCTAGGCTGTGTGCTTCTTATGAGAATCATCCTGAAACTGTCCCCTCCTCAACCCTGCCCTGGTTCATGGAAAATTTTTGTCTTCCATGAAACCAGTCCCTGGTGCCAAAAAGATAGGGAACTGCTGCTGTAGGATGGGTGTGATAACAGTCTTCTGCAGACAGAAGAAGAATAGTCACATTCCTGGGGGCTGCAGCTGATGTCAGTGACAAACTGGAGGAGAAGAGGGCTCCTCTGGTCCCAAAAGCTTTCTGCGGAAAACAAACACATACACCTTTTATTTTTATTTTTTGGTAGATGAGGAAGGAGCTAAGTTCTGTATCTGGGCTGAGAAGGTTCTGAGCAGAGTCCACATGTGAGATCACAGAAGCCCAGGATGGAAAGGTGGTCCTGAGAATGTGAGCCCCTGGAATTCACAGGAAGGGCTTTGGAATTCTAATGGCTATGCTTTGCAGGGTGGCACTCAGGTTAATTTTAGCTAAATCTCAAGGGACAGGGAGATCTCAGCTGATTCTAGATTTCAAGAATGTTCAACATAAGTAACATGGTGAATCAGGGTGCTCTTTCAACCATGACGGGGAATTTATCTTGAAATAGCTATGTCTCCTATTTTCTCAGATTAGTTAACATTTATTAAATGTCTATTTATCTGGGTATTGCATGAAGTCTTCCATTATTTCATTTGATATTCATAGAAACCATATGAAGAGGTTGCTCTAAGTATTTTCTTATTTTATAGATGAGGAAATGGACTCACTTAGAGGTGGAGAACTGGATTCAAACTGACTTCTTCGGACTCTCAGCCTGAGACCATTTCTCTTAAATGCCACTTTAGCTATTGCACACCTATGAGACGGAGGGTGGGTGGGTGGATACCCAGTGGTAAAAATGAACACAAATTCAGAACAATTTGAGAAGGATAGATTTATCTAGAAGTCATGAAGAAAGAAATTAGAGGATTTCAGGCAAAGCAAAGAGAGGAGAAGAGATAGGGTCTGGGTACTTGCTCTACCATCCTGTTTGTGCTTCATAATGTGATAGTGTGTAGCAGCAGGCTGATACACATCAACAAATAATGCCTTTCATGTGCTTGGCATGGATTTCATGTGCTTTGCTACAGAGTTGTGTTGAGAAGGATTCTGAGGTTCAATTCTGGCTCTATGCTAAAGTTCTGTCAGTGAGTTGTATCTGCCACAGGTGAGGGGAGGTAGATGTGCTGTTTATATGTCCCTCTCAAACATAACCATCAACCTTTCTTTTTGGCTTCCCTTTCTCCAAACAAAGTTAGGTCCACGAATGGAAGGCTGAGGTTAGCAGAAGTAAGCTTTTATATATAGAATGGATAAACAACAAGGTTCTGCTGTATAGCACAGGGAATGATATTCAATATCTTGTAATAAACCATAAAGGCTTCCCTGGTAACTCAGACAGTAAAGAATCTGCCTGCAATGCAGGAGACCCAGGTTCAATCCCTGAGTGGGGAAGATCCACTGGAGAAGAGAATGGCTGCCCACTCCAGTATTCTTGCCTGGATAATTCCATGGACAGAGGAAGCTGCAACAGGGATTGCAACAGAGTCAGACATGACTGAGTGACTAACGATAAACTATGATGGAAAAGAATATGAAGAAAGAATGTATATATATGTAGAATTGAATCACTTTGCTAAACAGCAGAAATTAACACAACCTTGTAAACCAGGAATGATGCTAAAGCTGAAACTCTAGTACTTTGGCCACCTCATGCGAAGAGTTGACTCACTGGAAAAGACTCTGATGCTGGGAGGGATTGGGGGCAGGAGGAGAAGGGGACGACCGAGGATGAGATGGCTGGATGGCATCACTGACTCGATGGACGTGAGTTTGAGTGAACTCCGGGAGCAGGTAATGAACGGGAAGGCCTGGAGTGCTGCAATTCATGGGGTTGCAGAGTCAGACATGAATGAGCGACTGAACTGAACTGAACTGCACTGTAAACCAGATATACTGCAAAAATATATAAATATTTTAAAATATACAAAAATATTAAAACTGAAAAAAATTAGCTCCAAGTCCTTTTACCTTTAAGCCAGAAATCTTTGTAGCTTTTTGTGGTATTTTTTTTTTTCTCATACATTCTCATTTCATAAAAATGCCTATTTTTATGGTTTATTTTTACGCCTATTTTAAAATAGGTCTTCATGCCTGTTTATAAACAAAAATGACGTGTTCATCTTTTTTGGGGGGAAAAGACTACCTGAGTAAGAAAGGGGGAAACTGAGTCACACAACCTGTGCTCTTCATAGCAGCTCTTACCACTGCTGGGCTCCACCACACAGCCTTAACCCTGCCTTCTGAAAAGTCTGCTCTTAAGAACCTGTTTATTTCTTAGAGTCTGCTGACACTAATTTGGTTCTGAGAATTTTTAAAGAATCTTTCAAAATCCCATTGAGTGGTGGGAAATGCTCTGGGGTGTTGCAAATTCAGAGTTGAGGATTCTTGTTGAAAAGCTAAAGCTCTGACTGTGTCTGTCCATAACAGCCGGTGTGGAAGCACTGCTTCGGTGGTCTTGTCTGTTGACTAGCTAGCTGATGGTGGTTATTTTTGCATCATAGAGAGTAAGTGGATCAGACAGATAGCAAGCATGCTGACAGATGTGCTTGTGTTTGCATGACACCAAAATATTTGTCTTAAAGACAATATGCCAGAACAACAGAATTGAGCCTGACTGGTTTTATATATTTCCCTGATTTAGCTGTTTAATTCAGCCTCAGACAGGCAGTTTAGAGTGGTAAGGAGAGTGCGTGCTTTCGAACAGTTAGAGCTGCATTGGACTCTTGCTTCTGTTCCTTTCGAGCTCTGTGACTTGGTGTCTCAGTTTGGAAGATGAAATCTATAGTGTGCTGATACCCATTCTCACTTTGAGTGTTTAAGTGTGAATGTGAGAGTTAAGAGGGAAAATGTATATAAAACCACGTGCAGAATAGTAAGTGCTAGTTCTCTATCTACTTTCTCTTCTCCCATAGCAGAAGTGTAAACGGTAGTAGCGGCTAATCTAATTAAAGATGTGGGGAGCAGCGTTCCTAAGAGCCCAGACATGGTGAAGGACAGAGAGCATCCTGGAAACAGAGGAAATTTCTGTGAAAACACAAGTTATTGGAATCTTGGCCCCTGATCCAGAGAGCCTGGATGTCCAGCTAAGGCATGGGGCAGAATACCTCAGGGTTTAAACCTACTCCTCAAAGGGGGAAGGCTGTCTCTCTCCTCACAGCCAAGGAAGGAGGAGAAAAAAGAAAGAGGACAAGGTTGTGTGGACCAAGAGAAAGACAAACCTTTGCAGAGCAGGGACCTGGCAGAGGAAGAAACACTGTACCTTCAACTTCTCCATGTTCTAAGCTAAGAAGGAAATAGCAGGCTCTTCAGGTCTGGAAGTCCAGAAAGAATGTGTGTCTTCCTACAAACTGAAGCAGGAAAAGCTGGGAATCCCAAAGAAAGATCTGATTAGGAAAGAATCCATCTTTAAGGTTTAAGAAATGAAGAAAATGCAAGTGGGAAGTGCAGCAGCTGCAAGTTGCTAGTTATGGCTGCAAATATTTGTCCCCAAATTGTTAGCAACTTCTTGTATCTTTATGATAATTAATCACTCTGTGTGTGTGTTTCTCAGACTCTGTGTTAGTTTCCCAGGGCTGTCATAACAAAGTACCACAAATAATTGTGTGGCTTCAGTTCAGTTCAGTCACTCAGTCGTGTCCGACTCTTTGCGACCCCATGAATCGCAGCATGCCAGGTCTCCCTGTTCATCACCATCTCCCGGAGTTCACTCAGACTCACGTCCATCAAGTCAGTGATGCCATCCAGCCATCTCATCCTCGGTTGTCCCCTTCTCCTCCTGCCCCCAATCCCTCCCAGCATCAGACTCTTTTCCAATGAGTCAANGAGGGTGGGTGGGTGGATACCCAGTGGTAAAAATGAACACAAATTCAGAACAATTTGAGAAGGATAGATTTATCTAGAAGTCATGAAGAAAGAAATTAGAGGATTTCAGGCAAAGCAAAGAGAGGAGAAGAGATAGGGTCTGGGTACTTGCTCTACCATCCTGTTTGTGCTTCATAATGTGATAGTGTGTAGCAGCAGGCTGATACACATCAACAAATAATGCCTTTCATGTGCTTGGCATGGATTTCATGTGCTTTGCTACAGAGTTGTGCTGAGAAGGATTCTGAGGTTCAATTCTGGCTCTATGCTAAAGTTCTGTCAGTGAGTTGTATCTGCCACAGGTGAGGGGAGGTAGATGTGCTGTTTATACGTCCCTCTCAAACATAACCATCAACCTTTCTTTTTGGCTTCCCTTTCTCCAAACAAAGTTAGGTCCATGAATGGAAGGCTGAGGTTAGCAGAAGTAAGCTTTTATATATAGAATGGATAAACAACAAGGTTCTGCTGTATAGCACAGGGAATGATATTCAATATCTTGTAATAAACCATAAAGGCTTCCCCGGTAACTCAGACAGTAAAGAATCTGCCTGCAATGAAGGAGACCCAGGTTCAGTCCCTGAGTGGGGAAGATCCACTGAAGAAGAGAATGGCTGCCGACTCCAGTATTCTTGCCTGGATAATTCCATGGACAGAGGAGGCTGCAACAGGGATTGCAACAGAGTCAGACATGACTGAGTGACTAACAATAAACTATGATGGAAAAGAATATGAGGAAAGAATGTATATACATGTAGAATTAAATCACTTTGCTAAACAGCAGAAATTAACACAACCTTGTAAACCAGGAATGATGCTAAAGCTGAAACTCTAGTACTTTGGCCACCTCATGTGAAGAGTTGACTCATTGGAAAACACTCTGATGCTGGGAGGGATTGGGGGCAGGAGGAGAAGGGGACAACCGAGGATGAGATGGCTGGATGGCATCACTGACTCAATGGACGTGAGTCTGAGTGTATTAACACAACCTTGTAAACCAGGAATGATGCTAAAGCTGAAACTCTAGTACTTTGGCCACCTCATGTGAAGAGTTGACTCATTGGAAAACACTCTGATGCTGGGAGGGATTGGGGGCAGGAGGAGAAGGGGACAACCGAGGATGAGATGGCTGGATGGCATCACTGACTCAATGGACGTGAGTCTGAGTGAACTCCGGGAGATGGTGATGAACAGGGAGGCCTGGAGTGCTGCAATTCATGGGGTTGCAGAGTCAGACACGAATGAGCAACTGAACTGAACTGAACTGCACTGTAAACCAGATATACTGCAAAAATATATAAATATTTAAAAATATACAAAAATATTAAAACTGAAAAAAAATTAGCTCCAAGTCCTTTTACCTTTAAGCCAGAAATCTTTGTAGCTTTTTGTGCTATTTTTTTTTTTCTCATACATTCTCATTTCATAAAAATGCCTATTTTTATGGTTTATTTTTATGCCTATTTTAAAATAGGTCTTCATGCCTGTTTATAAACAAAAATGACATGTTCATCTTTTTTGGGGGGAAAAGACTACCTGAGTAAGAAAGGGGGAAACTGAGTCACACAACTTGTGCTCTTCATAGCAGCTCTTACCACGGCTGGGCTCCACCACACAGCCTTACCCCTGCCTTCTGAAAAGTCTGCTCTTAAGAACCTGTTTTTTTCTTAGAGTATGCTGACACTAATTTGGTTCTGAGAATTTTTAAAGAATCTTTCAAAATCCCATTGAGTGGTGGGAAATGCCCTGGGGTGTTGCAAATTCAGAGTTGAGGATTCTTGTTGAAAAGCTAAAGCTCTGACTGTGTCTGTCCATAACAGCCGGTGTGGAAGCACTGCTTCGGTGGTCTTGTCTGTTGACTAGCTAGCTGATGGTGGTTATTTTTGCATCATAGAGAGTAAGTGGATCAGACAGATAGCAAGCACGCTGACAGATGTGCTTGTGTTTGCATGACACCAAAATATTTGTCTTAAAGACAATATGCCAGAACAACAGAATTGAGCCTGACTGGTTTTATATATTTCCCTGATTTAGCTGTTTAATTCAGCCTCAGACAGGCAGTTTAGAGTGGTGAGGAGAGTGCGTGCTTTCGAACAGTTAGAGCTGCATTGGACTCTTGCTTCTGTTCCTTTCGAGCTCTGTGACTTGGTGTCTCAGTTTGGAAGATGAAATCTATAGTGTGCTGATACCCATTCTCACTTTGAGTGTTTAAGTGTGAATGTGAGAGTTAAGAGGGAAAATGTATATAAAACCACATGCAGAATAGTAAGTGCTAGTTCTCTATCTACTTTCTCTTCTCCCATAGCAGAAGTGTAAACGGTAGTAGCGGCTAATCTAATTAAAGATGTGGGGAGCAGCGTTCCTAAGAGCCCAGACATGGTGAAGGACAGAGAGTTGATACCCATTCTCACTTTGAGTGTTTAAGTGTGAATGTGAGAGTTAAGAGGGAAAATGTATATAAAACCACATGCAGAATAGTAAGTGCTAGTTCTCTATCTACTTTCTCTTCTCCCATAGCAGAAGTGTAAACGGTAGTAGCGGCTAATCTAATTAAAGATGTGGGGAGCAGCGTTCCTAAGAGCCCAGACATGGTGAAGGACAGAGAGCATCCTGGAAACAGAGGCAATTTCTGTGAAAACACAAGTTATTGGAATCTTGGCCCCTGATCCAGAGAGCCTGGATGTCCAGCTAAGGCATGGGGCAGAATACCTCAGGGTTTAAACCTACTCCTCAAAGGGGGAAGGCTGTCTCTCTCCTCACAGCCAAGGAAGGAGGAGAAAAAAGAAAGAGCACAAGGTTGTGTGGACCAAGAGAAAGACAAACCTTTGCAGAGCAGGGACCTGGCAGAGGAAGAAACACTGTACCTTCAACTTCTCCATGTTCTAAGCTAAGAAGGAAATAGCAGGCTCTTCAGGTCTGGAAGTCCAGAAAGAATGTGTGTCTTCCTACAAACTGAAGCAGGAAAAGCTGGGAATCCCAAAGAAAGATCTGATTAGGAAAGAATCCATCTTTAAGGTTTAAGAAATGAAGAAAATGCAAGTGGGAAGTGCAGCAGCTGCAAGTTGCTAGTTATGGCTGCAAATATTTGTCCCCAAATTGTTAGCAACTTCTTGTATCTTTATGATAATTAATCACTCTGTGTGTGTGTTTCTCAGACTCTGTGTTAGTTTCCCAGGGCTGTCATAACAAAGTACCACAAATAATTGTGTGGCTTCAGTTCAGTTCAGTCACTCAGTCGTGTCCGACTCTTTGCGACCCCATGAATCGCAGCATGCCAGGTCTCCCTGTTCATCACCATCTCCCGGAGTTCACTCAGACTCACGTCCATCAAGTCAGTGATGCCATCCAGCCATCTCATCCTCGGTTGTCCCCTTCTCCTCCTGCCCCCAATCCCTCCCAGCATCAGACTCTTTTCCAATGAGTCAACTCTTCGCATGAGGTGGCCAAAGTACTGGAGTTTCAGCTTTCGCATCATTCCTTCCAAAGAAATCCCAGGGTTGATCTCCTTCAGAATGGACTGGTTGGATCTCCTTGCAGTCCAAGGGACCCTCAAGAGTCTTCTCCAACACCACAGTTCAAAAGCATCAATTCTTCGGCACTCAGCCTTCTTCACAGTCCAACTCTCAGATCCATACATGACCACAGGAAAAACCATAGCCTTGACTAGATGGACCTTAGTCGGCAAAGTAATGTCTCTGCTTTTGAATATACTATCTAGGTTGGTCATAACTTTTCTTCCAAGGAGTAAGCGTCTTCTAATTTCATGGCTGCAGTCACCATCTGCAGTGATTTTGGAGCCCCCCAAAATAAAGTCTGACACTGTTTCCACTGTTTCCCCATCTATTTGCCATGAAGTGATGGGACTGGATGCTATGATCTTCGTTTTCTGAATGTTGAGCTTTAAGCCAACTTTTTCACTCCTCTTTCACTTTCATCAAGAGGCTCTTTAGCTCCTCTTCACTTTCTGCCATCAGGGTGGTGTCATCTGCATATCTGAGGTTATTGATATTGGGTGGCTTAAAACACTGAAATTTACAATTTACTGTCTTACATTTCTGGAGGCTTAAAGTCCAAGATCAAGGTGTTGGCAGAGCCAGGCTGTCTCTGAAAACTTGTCAGGGAGAATTCTTCCTTGTCTCTCCCTAGCCTCTAGTGTTTGCTAGCAGTGCTGGCATTTGTTGACTTAAGTCTCTACCCTCTGTGTTTGTGTCCATGTTTGTGCCTTATAAGGACCTTAGTCACATTGTATGGGAGCCCACCCTAATGACCTCATCTTAACTTGAGGGCACCAGCAAAGTCCTGATTTGCAAAGAAGGTCACAATCACAGGTACTGGGGTTAGAACCATAACCTATCTTTTGGGGGACACATTCAATCCAAAACAGACCCTTTGAGAGTCTAATGAAAACTATGGTCTTGATACTGAAAAATGCACATGTGTACAGAATATAACATTTGCAAATGATTGTAAAGAATTCACACACCTCTGAAGCCTTTTGTCGACTTGCTACTCAAGGTGTGATCCGGCAGCATCAGCACTCAGCTTCTGTTTTTTTTAAGATTTTTTTTTTTTNATGAAAACTATGGTCTTGATACTGAAAAATGCACATGTGTACAGAATATAACATTTGCAAATGATTGTAAAGAATTCACACACCTCTGAAGCCTTTTGTCGACTTGCTACTCAAGGTGTGATCCGGCAGCATCAGCACTCAGCTTCTGTTTTTTTTAAGATTTTTTTTTTTTTTTTGATGTGGACCATTAAAAAAAAATTCTTTATTGAATTTGTTACAGTATTGTTTCTGTTTTATGCTTTGGTTCTTTGGCCGCAAGGCACCAAGGATCTAAGATCGCTCACCAAGAACCAAACCCACACCCCCTACACTGGGAGGCAAAGTCTTAACCACTGGACTGCCAAGAGAAGTTCACCAGGACCTTTATAGAAATGCAAACTTTCAGGTCCCAACCTAGCCCTACTGTGTCAGGATTTGAATTTTGATGAGATTCCTCTGTGATCTGTGTGCATCTGATACACCCTGCCCTGAGGGTCCACATGGAGCTGAAGAAATGCTCCACTTTCTTTCTCATCCCATCTCTGGTTTCTAGTCAGCAGAATCAGGCTCACCTGCCCAAATATTGTTTCCCACCATTCAACACGTCTTCTTCCGTCAGCGGGGAGTGTTCTGTCTGTGCTTTTGGTTGACCAGATCCACCCCTCCTTCCTTGTGTGGAGCACTGTTATCACTAGCAAATATGCCCTGGCACCTGTGTGACCCAAGACAGGATGTTGTCATTGTTTAACTGACAAAATTATATTGAGCAACAACTGTGTGCTGGGTCCTGAGTAAAGAAGCATAGTCTGTAGTCCACCTCTCTCTCCTCTCTGCCCATGTTAACCAGCTTGTTCTTTGGAGTCCACACTAAGGGACTCCCACTCTTCCTGACCCTCCCTTCAGAACCACAACACAGTGGCGTGCAATGTTCACTGCTGTTTTACAGGTGCAACTGGTGCTTGTGGAGCAGATTTACCTTTTTTTTTCTTTGTTTCCCAGCAAGAGAAACACCATTAGAAGTTGCTTACAACTTTGTTCTAGAGTCATCAGTTCATTCTGGGCATTAGAAACAACCTGCAGAGGTTTGGAGACCCAGCAGGACCTGATGATCAGGGAGATGGTGAGTGGTTTAGAGGACTTGGGTTTAGTAGCCTGAGATGGACTCTTATCTCCCTGTCACAGACTAGTTAGTGATGTGGGGAGGAGGAGGACTCAGCTGGACTCCAAAGCTCAGGTCATGACGTATCTATTGCTATACCACACAGTCTTTTTAAATAAACATACATAGATGATATTATGAGAAGTAAGGTAATCTCAGATGGTGTACTTGGACTTAACTATGAAATCAAGGACAGACAGTGTATGGTGGGGAACACCAGACCCCAGATTCAAGTGTCAACTCTGTTACTCAGAAAGCTTCACTTTGCTGGTCTTTATTCTTCCTAGAGTTGCTGTGAAGGGAAAATGAATCAGGCCATGAGAATCTCTGAGAACAAGGCCTGGCTCCTGGAAAAGGCTCAGTGCATGTTAGCCATCATTCCTAATACTAGTCTTTCTGGTGTTCTTATGACAACCACCATGGATCTGCAAACAAGCCACTTCTCCAATACTTATTTTGTTAACTCCTCATAGAAGCTTATGAATTAAGATGAAAGAAATGAGAGAAACTGGCTCAAATCCACTTTCCCCTGGGGAACCCTCAGTACCCACCCTATCCCCTCTCATCTCAGACACTCTAACAATCTCTCTCCAGAGTCATGAGGAACCTATGAGTCTTATGTCACATTTAGGGACATGCTCTCATAAAATATTCACTTCTCTGCCAGACTGAGGTTATCTGAGGACTTTTAGAGGGCTTGGAATGGGTCTGATTAATTTTGTATTATCCTCAACATCTACCCCAAGTTTTATCATATTTACTTAGTGAATACCTAAATGAGCAGACTTTTCAACTCTTATCCCTGATTAGGATCATTTTATAACAGAGANAACTGACAAAATTATATTGAGCAACAACTGTGTGCTGGGTCCTGAGTAAAGAAGCATAGTCTGTAGTCCACCTCTCTCTCCTCTCTGCCCATGTTAACCAGCTTGTTCTTTGGAGTCCACACTAAGGGACTCCCACTCTTCCTGACCCTCCCTTCAGAACCACAACACAGTGGCGTGCAATGTTCACTGCTGTTTTACAGGTGCAACTGGTGCTTGTGGAGCAGATTTACCTTTTTTTTTCTTTGTTTCCCAGCAAGAGAAACACCATTAGAAGTTGCTTACAACTTTGTTCTAGAGTCATCAGTTCATTCTGGGCATTAGAAACAACCTGCAGAGGTTTGGAGACCCAGCAGGACCTGATGATCAGGGAGATGGTGAGTGGTTTAGAGGACTTGGGTTTAGTAGCCTGAGATGGACTCTTATCTCCCTGTCACAGACTAGTTAGTGATGTGGGGAGGAGGAGGACTCAGCTGGACTCCAAAGCTCAGGTCATGACGTATCTATTGCTATACCACACAGTCTTTTTAAATAAACATACATAGATGATATTATGAGAAGTAAGGTAATCTCAGATGGTGTGCTTGCACTTAACTATGAAATCAAGGACAGACAGTGTATGGTGGGGAACACCAGACCCCAGATTCAAGTGTCAACTCTGTTACTCAGAAAGCTTCACTTTGCTGGTCTTTATTCTTCCTAGAGTTGCTGTGAAGGGAAAATGAATCAGGCCATGAGAATCTCTGAGAACAAGGCCTGGCTCCTGGAAAAGGCTCAGTGCATGTTAGCCATCATTCCTAATACTAGTCTTTCTGGTGTTCTTATGACAACCACCATGGATCTGCAAACAAGCCACTTCTCCAATACTTATTTTGTTAACTCCTCATAGAAGCTTATGAATTAAGATGAAAGAAATGAGAGAAACTGGCTCAAATCCACTTTCCCCTGGGGAACCCTCAGTACCCACCCTATCCCCTCTCATCTCAGACACTCTAACAATCTCTCTCCAGAGTCATGAGGAACCTATGAGTCTTATGTCACATTTAGGGACATGCTCTCATAAAATATTCACTTCTCTGCCAGACTGAGGTTATCTGAGGACTTTTAGAGGGCTTGGAATGGGTCTGATTAATTTTGTATTATCCTCAACATCTACCCCAAGTTTTATCATATTTACTTAGTGAATACCTAAATGAGCAGACTTTTCAACTCTTATCCCTGATTAGGATCATTTTATAACAGAGAGAAGAGAAAAATAAAGCAAGCTTTCTCAGATCTCATCCAAAGTCTTATCTGTTCTTCCTGAATGTGTAGCTAAACCTTCCTTACAAAGCCTTACCTAACTGTTCCTCTAGTTTTAAAAGTACTCTCCCAGAGGCTGACATGGAAGGCCCTGGGCTGATTCCCCAACCTGTAATAAAGTGTATGTATAAAGATAGCAGTGTTGTTATACAATTTAATTAGTACATCATTCAGACATTTGGACCAATGCCTGGCTCTTTTTTTGTGTGTTCATTTAGCTTTTAGTCTAACTCCCATATGAAATAAACAAAAAGGCTAATTGCTTTTGGATTTTAGCACTGGGTGAAATACCTGGTTTCATTATGTGAATCATATTTTAGAAATGAATTAAGGGTTCTATGGGTAAATGAAAAATTCCAAGATGACAGCTGTAGTACTTAAAACAAGGCAACAGGAAGGTTGGGGCTCCCAGAGGCAGCACATGACTCCATCTGACACGTTCCTAGTTTTCATAGCAGCATGTTATGCTTGTGTACCAATGAGAACATTGTCTCAGGATGGTAGGACTTTGTATCTCATCACATTATAACAGTGGTGTGCTGGTCAACGTATAAGAGCCAGTTCTCCTGGAATTAGTTTTACCTGATGTATGTTTTCACTAGTTTCCAGGGTGTAAATCGTCCATATTGGCTAATATCCAACTACTAATGAGGAGACTACAGGAGATGCAGACACTTGGCTCTCATCGGCCCCTGTGGACTGTTTCCTGCATCTGCTACAAGGTGGAGGTGGGCCTGGAGCCTGGAGTGGGTTCTCCAGAAATTTCTGCAAAATGTCCAAAAACTTCTGGAAGGGAGGTGGCACCCCTGTACTGAGCATCTATGGGGACATTAAAAGGGGATCCCTCTCCAACTCTCTGGACAGTGAGGGAGGCAGAAGAAAGAAACTTCCATCTTGCATTTTCAAGTGTGCTTGGGATGGCATGATGTAGGACTTGTGCACGGCCTTCATCATCCAGGAGACTGTTTGCTGCCACCTATGTCCACTTCCATTTAATGGAGGACTGAGAATGAAACTGGTCTTGAAAGCATTTGGCACGTTGCACAGCTCTCAGTAAATGACTGTTATTATCTGGGACTGAGGTGGTGGCGCTCACAATAGGAGATGGGACTTACCTCCACCTAATGCTCATTGCATCTTTGTATGCCATCAGTCTTTTGGTTAGTGCTGAATTATAGAGAATTCAAGCCCAGGCCCTGTGTTCGGGGGCTGGCTGCCTGCATGAGATCTCTGTGGAGTGTGGTTTGGGTTAGTCAATGAACCTATTTATTCCTCCCCTGAAAATTGCAAGCTTTTACTCATAAGCTAAGGGAACCTTTCTATAATTATCAACTATTTCAAATACAGGACTCAAAAAATTGAAATTTCTTTCAAAGTAGCTTTAACAGTACTAAGTGGTTGAGGTAGGGCATTACTTATAACTGGTATCCCCTTAGAGCTAAATTTTAAATGGGGACTGCCATTCAGAAAGCACTACAATTAAACTTCTTTAACCATGTTCTAGAACCCAGGCTTGTTGCAAAATCTGCCTGGCTGTATGACTAATTAATCAATGTATCAAAGTTTCACCATACAGAATCAATTTTGCAACAAACGTTGCTTCCAAATTATTATTTTTCTTTGTCAAAGCTGATATCAAAAGTTATTTGCAGACATTTCACATCCTCTGGTTGGTTGGCCAGCTGATGTTTTTTTCTGTATTGTTGGAGAGAGTGTGTGTGTATGGGGGGTGTTTGGGAGAGCTAGGAGGAAGTTGTCAGTAAGATAACAGGGAATTTTAGACTTGGGTAAAAGAAAAGCAATAGTAAAATTTTTCTGCAATAAAAGAGATTCTCAGCTGAACTACTGCAATCCTCTCCTGGCCTTTGAAATATGATTTCCTGATCCTGACATTGACCAGCTCTAGGTTGGGCAGGTCATTAAAACTCTGTGAGAAGTGGTTTCTTTATCTAAAAAGTGAAAGGGCTTATAGGCAAAACACTCTCCGACATACATCACAGCAGGATCCTCTATGACCCACCTCCCAGAATATTGGAACTAAAAGCAAAAATAAACAAATGGGACCTAATTAAAATTAAAAGCTTCTGCACAACAAAGGAAACTATAAGCAAGGTGAAAAGACAGCCTTCAGAATGGGAGAAAATAATACCAAATGAAGCAACTGACAAACAACTAATCTCAAAAATATACAAGCAACTCCTGCAGCTCAATTCCAGAAAAATAAANCTAATTAAAATTAAAAGCTTTTGCACAACAAAGGAAACTATAAGCAAAGTGAAAAGGCAGCCTTCAGAGTGGGAGAAAATAATAGCAAACAAAGCAACTGACAAAGAATTAATATCAAAAATATACAAGCAACTCCTGAAGCTCAATTTCAGAAAAAGAAGAGACCCAATCAAAATGTGGGCCAAAGAACTAAATAGACATTTCTCCAAAGAAGACATACAGATGGCTAACAAACACATGAAAAGATGCTCAACATCACTCATTATCAGAGAAATGCAAATCAAAACCACAATGAGGTACCATTTCACTCCAGTCAGAATGGCTGTGATCCAAAAGTCTACAAGCAATAAATGCTGGAGAGGGTGTGGAGAAAAGGGAACCCTCTTACTCTGTTGGTGAGAATGCAAACTAGTACGGCCACTATGGAGAACAGTGTGGAGATTCCTTAAAAAACTGGAAATAGAACAGCCATATGACCCAGCAATCCCATTGCTGGGCATACACACCAAGGAAACCAGAATTGAAAGAGACACGTGTACCCCAATGTTCATCACAGCACTGTTTACAATAGCCAGGACATGGAAGCAACCTAGATGTCCATCGGCAGATGAATGGATGAGAAAGCTGTGGTACAGGTACGTATACACAATGGAGGATTACTCAGCCATTAAAAAGAAAACGTTTGAATCAGTTCTAAGAGGTGGATGAAATTGGAGCCTATTTTCCATGTAGAGACTATTGGATCTATATTTCTGTCTTTATGCCAGAGTGAAGTAAGCCAGAAAGAAAAACACCAATACATTATACTAATGCATATATATGGAATTTAGAAAGAAGCTAATGATAACTCTGTATGCAAGACAGCAAAAGAGAAACAGATGTATTGAACAGTCTTTTGGACTCTGTGTGAGAGGGCAAGGGTGGGATGATATGGGAAAATGGCACTGAAACATGTAAAATATCATATGTGAAACAAATCACCAGTCCAGGTTTGATGCACGATACAGGATGCTCGGGGTTGGTGCACTGGGATGACCCAGAGGGATGGGAAGGGGAGGGAGGTGGGAAGGGGGTTCAGGATGGGGAACACATGTACTCTCATAGTGGATTCAAGTCAATGTATGGAAAACCAATACAATATTGTAAAGTAAAATAAATTAATTAATTTAAAAAAGCATAAACCCAGTAGAATAAATCTTGTTAATAAAATAAATATGTTGTTGTTAAAAATAATAATAATATATGCAGATTGATTATAGATGTAAGAATATGCTCAGAAATTAAAATGCTACTTAAAGCATAAAAAATAAAATAAATGAATAAATAAGAAATTAATGTACCTCAAATCTCATACAAAAATAATCCTATTGATACTATACATTAATTAAGACCAATTCTCTCTTCTGTGATAATTTTTCCCTTGCCCTTTCCCTACTGCGGTTTCCTTTCTTCATCTCTACCTCAAAAGGAACTGTCACTTTTCTCCTATAGTCCAACATTATAGGGAACTGCAAGGCTTTTGGAAGATGCTGATCTTATATATCAAGATAAATAAGTGCATGGCCCAATAAATTATTTGACACTTATTAGGAAAAATGATCAGAATTCCAATCGATAAGCAAACCTACATTCTTTATTAACAGATTATCTGCGGCTTGAACATTGTAAAGGGGCACACCATTTCAAAGTTGGGGAAGCTAGACTGGAACTCAGGAAAAGAAATGAAAGAAGAGTAGGAAGGAGGTGTAATACTAGCCAATGCTAAAATAGATGGGAGCTTCTAAATGCAACCACAAAGGCAACTCACATCTTCGTCAACATGCAAATAGCCCTGGATTGTGGATGGTGATTCAGCAACCACACTGTTTTGCACACACCCATATCAGTGACTTCTCACTTTTTTCCCTTTTCAGTTTTAAAACAGCCTTTAGTATTCATTTATTAATCACATTTTAAATATCAGCAAATGCACTGTTTGTTCTGAAATCTGAATCTTACTCAAGATGGTCCCTCTGCTACAGAAAGTTCTGTGTCACGGACCACGCAGAGTAAGGACAATACCTATGGCTGAGTATTTTAAGTGTGCAAATTCTTTACTGCTAAGTTTCATTTCTAGGAATTTCACCTAAGGAAATATTCAGAAATGTGCTCACACTGATTCATCATTATTTATAAAAAATGAGAAACAATCTGAGCAATGTTATACATTAGACACTCGCTAAGTAAATTATGATACATCCGTACAATTGACTAACTTCAACTAAAAATCAAGTTGTAAAGGGATATTAACATTATTATTAACATGAAACCTGATTATCATATATTCTTTTAAAATCATGCTATTTAGTTATTTTATTACATATGTAAATATGCACATACAAAACATCAAAGGATAAAAGTAAAATGATAGCAGTGGTTACATTTGGATGGTAAGATTATAGTAGACTTTACCTAATAACTTTGTGGTTTGATATTAACATTATTATTAACATGAAACCTGATTATCATATATTCTTTTAAAATCATGCTATTTAGTTATTTTATTACATATGTAAATATGCACATACAAAACATCAAAGGATAAAAGTAAAATGATAGCAGTGGTTACATTTGGATGGTAAGATTATAGTAGACTTTACCTAATAACTTTGTGGTTCTTTGGCATTTCCCTAGGTTTCTGATTTGAAAATATATTATTTTGTAACTAAAGCATTAATTTAAAAAAAAAAAAAAGGCGAATAAGGATATTAAGTATTTATTGGGAATTCAAGACTAATGAAATTTCTCCCTTGTTCTCAAAATTGCCTTTGTAGTAAGCTTATTGATGTCTAAAACTTAAATTTAGAGATTAAATTTGTTCTTATTATCTTTTGATATCTTTCAATATCTATATTGAAAATATATCTAAAAGGCAAAACATCCATTCTACTAAGCATTTGTATGTATGAGACCACTGTTCTTAAGATGTCTATAAAATTAACTTCCCTGATGGCTCAGAGGTTAAAGCATCTGCCTCCAATGCGGGAGACCTGGGTTCGATCCCTGGGTCAGGAAGATCCCCTGGAGAAGGAAATGGCAACCCACTCCAGTATTCTTGCCTGGAGAATCCCATGGACGGAGGAGCCTGGCAGGCTACAGTCTATGGGGTCGCAAAGAGTCGGACACGACTGAACGACTTCACCTTCACCTTCACCTTAGCTTGAATACAAAATAAATTAAATGGAGTATAATAGAAAATATTTGAGTTTATCCTTCCTAATAAGGGAAAGTGTTATTTCAGGATACTTTTTAACTTCAGTCATTTAAGGGTGTATTGGGACATGTGGTAAAATATATTCTTCTTTTAGGAATCATTAAGTGTTTATTTATTTATTTTATTTGTTTGGCTTCTTTGTGGCACATGGTATCTTTGTTGTAGCATGCATAATCTCTAGTTGTGGCACTCAGGCTCCAGAGTGCTTGGGCTTTTTGTGGTGCACAGGCTTGTTTCTCCATGGCATTTGGGGTCTTAGTTCTCCAACCAGGTATTAAATCAGTAGCCTTACAATGCAAAGCAGATTCTTAACCACTGGATCACCAGGGAAGTCCCCAAAATATATTCTTCATAGAAGGACATGGTCAATCAGTTTGACTCTTATAGCATTAACATGTAGACTAGATACTCTCATAGAGTGATTTTTTTTTTTTTTTTTTTTTTTTTGTAGTGGAGATATTTGTGAAAGGGCACTGGATAAGCTTTTAAGAAGGCAGAAAGGGCGATGAGAGTATCAAAGGGCACAATTCATTCTATGGCTATCTTTAGCTCCCTTTGGCTCCCCTGAGGAAAATAAAATATTGCACAGAGCCTCATTCAGCAGTTGTAACGGACAGAATTTTTATAGTTGTAGAAGTTTAGAAGTATTGGGTCAATGTAACTCATAGAGCTCATTAAGATCTTACTATCTGTTAGTATCTACTATTCCTACTTTCTCTGTGGCAGGAAAGTGAAACCATACACCTCAGGTTGAGATTTGAAGCCAAATGCTGGGACTCAAACTTGGCCAAAATCCAGACCGGGACATGAGCCCACAGCCTTTTAATTGGAATCATTCACTTGGTTTCAGGACTTACTGAGGCTCAGGTTCTTTGTTTCAGTGGAAATGGATTTCCAGCAAGAGGCAAAATGACAGGCAAGATGTAGATTTANCAAAATCCAGACCGGGACATGAGCCCACAGCCTTTTAATTGGAATCATTCACTTGGTTTCAGGACTTACTGAGGCTCAGGTTCTTTGTTTCAGTGGAAATGGATTTCCAGCAAGAGGCAAAATGACAGGCAAGATGTAGATTTACTAATATAGGGCACTTGTGAGGGATACAAGCTCGCAGGCAAGAGGGCTGTGCCCTGAAAATTAAGCAAGCTATATTTTTATAATCAAAGAAAGTGGGTAAGGGGAGAAGACCGCCTTCTTCTTCATTCTTTGAGTAGATGTGAGCCTTACATCAGTAGTTCCTTCTCGGTATTGAGCAGGAGACTGATCCTATTAGCTCAAAACTGTCATGGAACTTATTCAAATCAGCAGAAGCGTGGTAACATATACTAAAATATATCAAGTCATCTCAGATTTTAGTATAATGATGGTATTCTACTTTGGAATGTCATTTTTCCCTTATATTCCTGTCCTTGGTTCTGAGGATCATTGTCTTGCTGGACTCAGTGAGCAGATGCAGGCCTCAATTTTTCACTTAATGCCCTGGGAGTCTATCTCATGATTTTATTGACGGCTTTATAGTTAAGCAAAGGTGATTTGTTCCATGATGTTCTGGTAGTTTTCTTGAGCAATCATTAACATATAATAGTCTCCCAAAGTTCCCCAATGTGCTCCTCTATCTATAATCCCCTAGTGGTATCTGTGAAATGATCCTACTCTATCCCTATCAGAAGTGGTACATCTGCATAAATCAAAAATTTATAGTAGCTGAATGATCAAAAGAATAATATTCTTCCAAATAACATAAGTATACAGTAATATACTTCCAAATAACATAAGGTAGTGCATTTTTTTTACTTTCTTGAATCCAAGATTACAAACAACTTGGGAGGTCAGAATTTTTCCTGATTTTTATTCTGCACAAATTCATATATCTGCATCTTTTCTTAGATGTTCTTTGTTGCCATACAGCTCAGAACTTCTTATCAAAGAAAAGATATCTGGAGAAAAATACAGTAAACTGTCATGATTTTATCTGTTGCCTCTTCAAAGGATCAGTTCAGTCAGTTCAGTTCAGTTGCTCAGTTGTGTCCAGCTCTTTGCAACCCCATGGACTGCAGCACTCCAGGCTTCCCTGTCCATCACCAACTCCTGAAGCCTATTCAAACTCATCTCCATCACGTCAGTGATGCCATCCAAACATCTCATCCTCTGTTGTCCCCTTCTCCTCCCACCTTCAATCTTTTCCAGCATCAGGGTCTTTTCCAATGAGTTGATTCTTCATACCAGGTGGCCAAAGTATTGGAGTTTCAGGTTCAGAATCAGTCCTTCCAATGAATATTCAGGATTGATTTCTTTTAGGATGGACTGAATCGATCTCCTTGCAGTGCAAGGGACTCACAAGAGTCTTCTCCAACACCACTGTTCAAAAGCATCAATTCATCAGTGCTCAGCTTTCTTTATAGTCCAACTCTTACATCCATACATGACTACTGGAAAAACCATAGCTTTGACTAGACAGACATCTGTTGGTAAAGTAATGTCTCTGCTTTTTAATATGCTGTCTAGTTTGGTCATAGCTTTTCTTCCAAGGAGCAAGCATCTTTTCATTTCATGGCTACAGTCACCATCTGCAGTGATTTTATAGCCCAAGAAAATAGTCTCTCACTTTTCCATTGTTTCCCCATCTATTTAACATGAAGTGATGAGACCGGATGCCATGATCTCCATTTGCTGAATGGTGAGTTTTAAGCCAACTTTTCACTTTCCTCTTTCACTTTCATCAAAAGGCTCTTCAGTTCTTCACTTTCTGACTAAGGAGGGAGGTTCATTTGCATATCTGAGGTTACTGATATTTCTCGTGGCAATCTTGATTCCAGCTTGTGCTTCATCCACCCCAGCATGTACTCTGCATATAAGTTAAATAAGCAGGGTGACAATATACAGCCTTGATGTACTCCTTTTCCTGTTTGGAACCAGTTTGTTGTTCTATGTCTGGTTCTAACTGTTGCTTCTTGACCTGCATACAGATTTCTCAGGATGCAGGTCAGGTGGTCTGGTATTCCCATCTCTTGAAGAATTTTCCACAGTTTGTGGTGATCCACATAGTCTAATTGCTCTGGCATAGTCAATAAAGCAGAAATAGATGTTTTTTTCTGGAACTCTTTTGCTTTTTTGATGAACCAACAGATGTTGGCAATTTGATCTCTGGTTCTTCTGCCTTTTCTAAAACCAGCTTGAACATCTAGAAGTTTATGGTTCAGGTACTGTTGAAGCCTGGCTTGGAGAATTTTGAGCATTATTGCTAGTCATGTGAGATGAGTGCAATCGTGCGGCAGTTTGAACAATGTTGGGCATTGCCTTTCTTTGGGATTGGGATGAAAACTGACCTTTTCCAGTGCTGTGGCCACTGCTGAGTCTTCCAGATTTGGTAGTATATTGAGTGCAGCACTTTAACAGCATCATCTTTTAGGATTTGAAATAGCTCTACTGGAATTCCATCACCTCCACTAGCTTTGTTCATAGTGATGCTTCCTAAGGCCCACTTGACTTCACATTCCATGATGTCTGGCTCTAGGTGAGTGATCACCCCATCATGGTTATCTGGATCATGAAGATCTTTTTTGTATAGTTCTTCTATTTATTCTTGCCACCTTTTCTTAACATCTTTTGTTTCTGTTAAGTCTATACCATTTCTGCACTTTATTGTGCTCATTTTTGCATGAAATGTTCCCTTGGTATCTCTAATTTTCTTGAAGAGATCTCTAGTCTTTCCCATTCTATTGTTTCTGTCTATTTCTTTGCATTGATCACTGAGGAAGCCTTTCTTATCTCTCCTTGCTATTCTTTGGAACTCTGCATTCAAATGGGTATATCTCTCCTTTTCTCCTTTGTCTTTAGCTTCTCTTTTTGTCACAGCTATTTGTAAGGCCTCATCAGACAATCATTTTGCCTTTTGCATTTCTCTTCCTTGAGATGGTCTTGATCACTGCCTCCTGTACTATGTCATGAACCTCCATCCACAGTTCTTCAGGCACTCTGTCTCTCAGATCTAATCCCTTGAATCTATTTTTCACTTCCTCTGTATAATCGTAAGGGATTTGATTTAGGTCATACCTGAATGGTGTAGTGACTTTTCTTACTTTTTTCAATTTAAGTCTGAAATTGGCAATAAGGACTTCATGACCTGCGCTTCAATCAGCTCCCAGTCTTGTTTTTTGCTGACTGTATAGAGCTTCTCCATCTATGCATGAAAAGAATATAATCAATCTGACTTCATTATTGATCATCTGGTGATGTCCATGTTTAAAGTCTTATCTTGTGTTGTTGGAAGAGGGTTTGCTATGACCACTGTGTTCTCTTGGCAAAATACTGTTAACCTTGACCTGCTTCATTTTGTACTCCAAGGCCAAATTTGCCTGTTACTCCAAGTATCTCTTGACTTCCTACTTTTGTATTCCAGTCCTCTATAAGAAAGAGGACATCTTTTTTGGGTGTTAGTTCTAGAAGATCTTGTAGGTCTTCATAGAACCTTTCAACTTCAGCTTCTTCAGGATTACTGGTTGGGACATAGACTTGGATTACTGTGATTTTGGGTGGTTTACCTTGGAAATGAACAGAGAGGATTCTGTTATTTTTGAGACTGCATCCTAGTACTGCATTTTGGACTCTTTTGCTGACTATGATTAGGGATTCTTGCCCACAGTAGTAGATATAATGATAATCTGAGTTAAATTCACCTATTCCAGTCCATTTTGGTTTACTGATTCCTAAAATAGATTTAAGGGCCTAGATCTGATAGA
>SJYX01012076.1:0-32852 GCA_006410675.1 Oreotragus oreotragus | reverse complement strand
ATTTTTTTTTGTTTTGTTTCCACATTGCAATATGCAGAATGAAAGCACTGTGTATACCTTGAGACTTTTTAGATACACATCAAATTAATGTAACAATTAATTACATTTGGAAAAATCAAGGAAATGTGTACCTGAAAATTCTGACTTTGAGTAGACTGACAGTGAAAATAATGAAATAAAGTAAAATACAACTTGTCAATTCAACAACTATCTATTTTCAAGATTTTCTGGTTAGTTTTCTTGGTGAAGGCATTTTAAAGATTGCTTTCAATAAATGTCTTCTGTTTACAAAATTCCTTGGAGAAGCTGAGTTCATGTTTCTTAAGCGACGATGTGGAAATAAAAGAAGGATGGTAGCAGACTGCTGAATAGTCACACTTCTGCACAGAGTCAAGTCTGCAGTAGCATTAAAGAGCAAAATCTCTGGAGCTAGGCAGGTTTAAATCCTAGATCCACCATTTGGTCTCTGTGTTATTTGATTTGTATAGATTAAATACAAACCCCATTTTCCTTTGTATTCCTGATAGTTGTCCTCTAGCACTATTCCAGAAAGCTCATTATCACCATGGGGCTGTAACCCTAATTCTGACTCCATAGTTCTCTGCTCTGATAGATAAAATGGACCCATGGACACTTCTCTGTACCCTTAGTGGGTAAGATCAAGCTCTGGGGATAAAAAGTGTTGGTGAGGTTGTGGAGGAAAAGGACTTTTGTGCACTGTTGGTGAGAATTTAAATTTGTGCCGCTACTATGGAAAACAGTATGAAGGTCTCTTCAAAGATTAACAATAGAATTATGATGTATGTGTGTGTGGCGGAGGACGGGGCCGGGGTGGGGTGGTGGGGAGGGCGGTGGTAAGTCGCTTCATTGTGACCCTATGAATGTAGCCCACCTGGCTCCTATGTCCATGATGTTCTCCAGGCAAGACTACTGAAATGGGTTGCCATGGCTTCCTCCAGGGGAGCTTCCTGACCCAGGGATTGAACCTGTGGATGGCCAGCAGATTCTTTACCTGCTGAGCCATCAGGACTTCTAAACAATACTATTCCCTGGTGGCTCAGAGGTTAAAGCGCCTGCCTCCAATGTGGGAGACCCGGATTCGATCCACTGGGTCGGGAAGTTCCCCTGGAGAAGGAAATGGTAACCCACTCCAGTATTCTTGCCTGGAAAATCCCATGGACGGAGAAGCCTGGTAGGCTACAGTCTACGGGGTCGCAAAGAGTCGGACACGACTGAGCGACTTCACTTCACTTCACTATTACTCAATAAAGATGGGGGGGGGGGAACCTAAACTCAGTTATCAATGGATGTTTACTTGACTATAAAAGCAAATGAAAATGCTTCATTTGTTTAAAATGACCGTGAAGATTTCTCGAAGTCTATGCATTTGCTTCCAGTCTTGATTTCATGCAATGCATTTATTTTAAATACTTTTGGAATAATTNGGGGGGGGGGGGACCTAAATTCAGTTATCAGTGGATGTTTACTTGACTATAAAAGCAAATGAAAATGCTTCATTTGTTTAAAATGACCGTGAAGATTTCTCGAAGTCTATGCATTTGCTTCCAGTCTTGACTTCATGCAATGCATTTATTTTAAATACTTTTGGAATAATTCGTATTCTCTGGACTCAAGTCAGTCACATGTCCTGATATATTCTACATAGGAATATTACCTATGGCAATACATTCATGCTTACCAGTCAGG
The DNA here is from genome assembly GCA_006410675.1 of Oreotragus oreotragus. NCBI lineage: Eukaryota > Metazoa > Chordata > Mammalia > Artiodactyla > Bovidae > Oreotragus > Oreotragus oreotragus. The sequence goes on along the minus strand of SJYX01012076.1, from coordinate 31,145 downwards.
GAAAAAAATAATTTTGAAAGAATAAATTTGACATCAGGGAGATGGACGGGGAAATAGACAATGAACCTTCAGCAATACTTTTTGCTGAGAATCAATGACAAGACAATAATAACAGTACTGTAACATCTGTATAACATTTTATAATTTAGAAAAGGCTTTGCAAATAAATACTCTCATATTTTGAAATTTGAGAACCCTTGATTTAATAATTAATTTCTGTAATCAAAAAAAAAAAAAGGAAAAAAGAGCAACATTAAAGAATTAATTACCTTACCAAATATACAGCTACTAACTCTTAGAACTGGATCTTTAGTTTCAATGTTCTAGTGACTAAATGATGTTCATGACTCCAAGTCTAATATTTTCATTGTAAAAAGTTTATACGATAACAACGCATATGTAGTAAAGAAATACTAGCCTATATTCAGTGTTGATTCTAAAATCAAGTATGAGAGTTCCTTTACAGATGTTTTACTAACTGAGTCAAGGAACTAACTCACTGAGCTCTCAACTAAGAGATAACTTCTTATCACAATTCTTAGTGTTTCATAGTATCTTCTGTGTGCACATAGAAATTTTATTGGTTTCAACCTTTCTTTCTCAACAGGTAGTTAGGAAAAGAAAGTTACCATATTGAGCACAGAAATCATATTGCAGTTTCTTGCATAAAGAATAAAATTCTAAAATTAAAAGGGTAATAATAAATTCTCATTGAATTAATTACATTGAATGAAACATCCAATAATAATCATACTGTATAATCACTAATTCGATAGTTCAAACAAAGTAGTATGACTATTATCTTTATGTTTTAGAATTATCATCTCTGATTAAATATTTTTATAAAACATTTATAGCTTGCTTCTTATGACTAATTTTAAAATTTTGGTAGATATTAATTAGGCTGTCTGTCATGATTCTAGAGCCATGCATTATTTCTCTGATAGGTATGAAGTAGAATAAAGGAGAGACCTAAAAAAAAATGAGATTTACACTATAAGATATGTATACATATACAAATGTGTGTGTATACACTTATGCTAGATGGTGAAAACACACAAACACGCATATACATATCCTGGGTAATCCATAAAGTCTCTTGGAATGTACTAATAACTATTTAAAATGGAAATCACTGGGAGCTGAAGGGGAGATATGAAAAAAATACTTCTAGAAATGAACTTGATATGAGATAACAGCTTCCTTAACCTGAAGTAAATGCTACAATAAAAAGTTTTCGTTTTGTTCCATTGTTGGCACAATCTTTTAGCTCCAGCAAACTTTTATGATTATGATACCTAGCCAAAGAAAGCAGCATATATTTTAAGTGCACTGGGTTTGGAGTTCAAAGAACTGGTATTTAAGGCCTAGTTACATGATGTAAGTTTAGAAAAACACCTTGACTATTCATTTTAGTTATATGTAGAATGAAACTAATTATCTAATTATTGATTATAGAGTGTTTGGTAAAATGGCATGAAGTAAATAAAAACTGAAAGGGATACAAAATCGTACTTATGATAGTTGATTAGAAAATAGTAAGCAATCACTGCAATTCCTTTGACTTTTTAGAAGGAGTTTTTCTTTCAGCTAAATTTGAATGCAATTTAGCTGTATATTATTTAAGCCTCTAGTAGAAGTATGCATTTTCTAGATGCAAGACACAAGTCATTCTACTTAAAATTGAAAATAATCTATGCTTTTCTTAAACTTTCAGAGAATTTAACTTCTGTCATCAATTTTCAGAATGAGTGGAGAAAATTTAAATTTATATGCAATTTCCTTTCCATTTATTTTTTAAATTGTGAGAAGTTTCAAACTCACAGAAAGTAATAATAGCAAATACTCATACCAATGGCTATGCACCAGGTTTAGCTACATGTATTGAATCATTAGATTTTCACAGTAACACTTTGAGGCAAATATATCAGCTATCCTCATTTTACAGATGAGGAAAGTGAAGTTCAAGGTTCGGTTCAGTTCAGTTCAGTCACTCAGTCATGTCCGACTCTTTGCAACCCCATAAATTGCAGCACACCAGGCCTCTCTGTCCATCACCAACTCTTGGAGTTCACCCAAACTCATGTCCATCGAGTCGGTGATGCCATCCAGCCATCACGTCCTCTGTCATCCCCTTCTCATCCTGCCCCCAATCCTTCCCAGCATCAGGATCTTTTCCAATAAGTCAGCTCTTCGCATGAGGTGGCCCAAGTACTGGAGTTTCAGTTTAGCATCAGTCCTTCCAAAGAACACCCAGGACTATTCTCCTTTAGAATGGACTGGTTGGATCTCCTTGCAGGCCAAGGGACTCTCAAGAGTCTTTTCCAACACCACAGTTCAAAAGCATCAATTCTTCGGCGCTCAGCCTTCTTCACAGTCCAACTCTCACATCCATACATGACCACTGGAAAAACCGTAGCTTTGACTAGATGGACCTTTGTTGGCAAAGTAATGTCTTTGCTTTTGAATATGCTTTCTAGGTTGGTCATAACTTTCCTTCCAAGGAGCAAGTGTCTTCTAATTTCATGGCTGTAATCACCATCTGCAGTGATTTTGGAGCCCCCCAAAATAAAGTCTGACACTGTGTCCACTGTTTCCCCCATCTATTTGCCATGAAGTGATGAGACCAGATGCCATAATCTTAGTTTTCTGAATGTTGAGGTTTAAGCCCACTTTTCACTCTCCTCTTTCACTTTCATCAAGAGGCTTTTTAGTTCCTCTTCACTTTCTGCCATCAGCGTGGTGTCATCTGCGTATCTGAGGTTATTGATATTTCTCCTGTTAATCTTGATTCCAGCTTGTGCTTCACCCAGCCTGGCATTTCGCATGATGCACTCTGCATAAAAATTAAATAAGCAGGGTGACAATATACAGCCTTGACATATCATTTTCCCGATTTGGAACCAGTCCGTTGTTCCATGTCCGGTCCTAATTGTTGCTTCTTGAGCTGCATACAAATTTCTCAGGAGGCAGGTAAGGTCGTCTGGTATTCCCATCTCTTGAAGAATTTCCCACAGTTTGTTGTGGTCCACACAGTCAAAGGATTTGGCATACTCAATGAAGTAGAAGTAGATGTTTTTCTCGAATTCTCTTGCTTTTTCTATAATCCAACTGATGTTGGCAATTTGGTCTCTGGTTCCTCTGCTTTTTCCAAATCCAGGTTGAACATCTGGAAGTTCTCAGTTCACGTACTGTTGAAGCCTCTCTTGGAGAACTTTGGTTGTTATTTTGCTAGCATGTAAGATGGTGCAATTTTGTGGTAGTTTGAACACTGTTTGCCATTGCCTTTCTTTGGAATTGGAGTGAAAACTGACCTTTTCCAGTCCTGTAACCACTGCTGAGTTTTCCAAACTTGCTGGCATATTGAGTGCAGCACTTTCACGGCATCACTCTTTAGGATTTAAAATAGATCAGCTTGAATTCCATCCTCTCTACCAACTTTGTTCTTAGTGATGCTTCTTAAGGCCCACTTGACTTCAGACTCCAGGATGTCTGCCTCTAGGTGACTGATCACACAATTGCGGTTATTTGGGTCATTAAGATCTTTTTAATATAGTTCTTCTGTTTATTCTTACCACCTTTTCTTAATATCTTCTGTTTCTGTTAGGTCCATACCATTTCTGTCCTTTATTATGCCCATCTTTGCATGAAATGTTCCTTTGGTATCTCTAATTTTCTTGAAGAGATCTCTAGTCTTTTCCACTCTGTTGTTTTCCTCTATTTCTTTTCATTGATCACTGAAGAAGGCTTTCTTGTCTCTCCTTGCTATTCGTTGGCACTCTGCATTCAGATGGGCATATCTTTCCTTTTCTCTTTGTCCTGTCACTTCTCTTCTTTTCTCAACTGTTTTTAAGGCCTTGTCAGAGAACCATTTTGTCTTTTTGCATTCCCTTTTCTTGGGAATGGTCTTGATCACTGCCTCCTGTACAATGTCACGAATCTTTGTCCATAGTTCTTCAGGCACTCTATCAGATGTAATCCCTTAAATCTGTTTGTCACTCCCACCATATAATATAGGGATTTGATTTAGGTCATTTTAGCATTTGATTAGGTCTTTCTGAGAAGACATATCCAAAAAATAATGGTAAGACCAATGTCAAAGGCTGTACTGTTTAAATTTTCTTCTAGTAGTTTTAGAGCATCAGGTCTTACAGTTACCCTCTTGAGAGCTCCTTGGACTGCACGGAGATCAAACCAGTCAACCCTAAAGGAAATCAGCCTTGGAATATTCATTGGAAGGATTGATGCTGAAGCTGAAGCTCCAATACTTTGGTCACCTGATGAAAAGATCTGACTCATTGGAAAGGACTCTGAATCTGGGAAATATTGAAGGCAAAAGGAGAAGGAGGTGGCAGAGGATGAGAGGGTTAGATAGCATCACCACCTCAGAGGACATGAATTTGAGTGAACTCTGGGAGACAGTGAAGGACCCAGAAGCCTGGCATGTTGCAGCCCATAGGATCACAGAGTTGGACATGATTTAGTGACAGAACAATAACAGCAACAAAGCATCCATAGTATGGAATAATATGCTCCTACTAATAAGAAGTTAGACGTAAGTGATTTATGGGCAGATATCTACAATAAGTAAGTTTTTGTTGTTGTTGTTGTTACAGAATTCTATGTGGAGTAAGAAATAAAAAGGAAATAAATTCTGTATATATGTGTATGAAAAGAAAGAAAGTTTTGGAGATTACCCTCCAATTTGACCACGTGGGTTATATTTTGGGACAGGATTGAAGGGAGAAGATAGAGATTATGAGTGTATTCCCTATACACTTTGACTTTTTTGACTTGTCAGTACTACTTTTATTTTTAAAAATGAAAGTATCATAATAAATAGAACAATTTATTAAAAAGGAATTAAAATCTTATAAAAGGATAAAAGAAGTATACAAATAGTACCAAAAAGCAGAACAATTGATTGGCCTTGAAAGATCAATAAATAATCCATTGAGGACATAGTCTAAGGAAAGAACTCCATAAATTTTTTATCATACCTAATGGTATTTTAAAGAAAAAATATCAACCTATTCAAAATCTTGTTTGAGATTCAGTTAAACTAGCAAAGATGTACTAGCAAGATTTACCTTACAGGATTTTTTTATTTATGTGTATTAGGAGCTCCTTTAAAAACTTAAAAAAAAAAAAATTAGTTTAGAAAGCAATAAGCTCTAGATTTTTACAAGCAGTTTTCAGAATTTAAAAAGCACTCCCTAGCCCCTGTCTTATTTCATTGCCTAAGACATGTCTTTGAAACTCTTCACAGTGTCTGGATATTGCCTGGAACCTGTGCACTGTTTTCCTAAACAGCCCATCCCTAGCCTTTGGCTATAGATACAGCATTACAGGTCATGAAAACAGTTAAAGAAAAATAAGAAACAGCAGGCATATGTGATAAATGAGACTCTTATCTCTCTTAATCAAAGATCATGAAGAATTCCTGCATGTGAATACTGCATTTTATAGATCTGGTATATACAAACTATTTCTTTAGCCCAAATCATCATGGTGTTGCTGGGTTGTGTTTTTTTTTGTTTTATTTTTCTTTTTTTCTCCTCCTTTTTAAGCTTCATGTTTGGAGTAAAGAACTGAGATGTCATCAATGACCTCCACCCCTTACTTCCAGTTCTACAAGAACTATAAGTAGGTAGATAGGTGTGTGTTAGGGTGGTGGCCCTGTCACATTCATTTATCATACTCCTGCTTATCCAGTTGTTGAATCAACAGGAAATTGCCACCTTATAAGAAATAAAGGAAAACTTCCATCTACTTAATCATCAATGTTTATTCTAACAGTATGATTTGATTATGCTATTTTACCCTCGAAGATTCAAATTTTTTGTCTGTATCCTCTTTGTGGAGCTTTGTGAACATTAAGTGAGAAAATACATGATAAGTTCCTGGTGCCATGTCTGCTTGGAAAAGACTGAATTCTTAGATCCTCTCATCTACCTATTCTAACTACATAACTTCTTATCTAATTTTTCCCTCACTCACTGGTTCACTTACTTTCTGTTCTTCTTGGTCCTTTTACTTCTCTAAAGGCATATTCTTTCTTTGGAACAATTGTGATTCTTTTTCTTTCTTAATATTGCACTCCTTTTAAATTCTAGCCACTAGAGGGAAATATGTGCTTAGTCACAAAGTCATGTCCAACTCTGCAACTCCATGGACTGCAGCCTGCCAGGTTCTTCTCTCCATGGGGATTCATCAGGCAATAATACTGGAGTGGGCTGCCATCCCCTCCTCCAGAGGGTATATATTAAGATACAATTTCACTCACCCTGATCGCATTATGATCAGTTCAGTTCAGTTCAGTTCAGTCACTCAGTCGTGTCCGACTCTTTGTGACCCCATGAATCGCAGCACGCCAGGCCTCCCTATCCATCACCATCTTCCGAGGTTCACTCAGACTCACGTCTATCGAGTCCGTGATGCCATCCAGCCATCTCATCCTCGGTCGTCCCTTTCTCCTCCTGCCCCCAATCCCTCCCAGTATCAGAGTCTTTTCCAATGAGTCAACTTTTCGCATGAGGTGGCCAAAGTACTAGAGTTTCAGCTTTAGCATCATTCCTTCCAAAGAAATCCCAGGGTTGATCTCCTTCAGAATGGACTGGTTGGATCTCCTTGCAGTCCAAGGGACTCTCAAGAGTCTTCTCCAACACCACAGTTCAAAAGCATCGATTCTTCGGCGCTCAGCTTTCTTCACAGTCCAACTTTCACATCCATACATGACCACAGGAAAAACCATAGCCTTGACTAGGCGGACCTTAGTCGGCAAAGTAATGTCTCTGCTTTTGAATATACTATCCAGGTTGGTCATAACTTTTCTTCCAAGGAGTAAGCGTCTTTTAATTTCATGGCTGCAGTCACCATCTGCAGTGATTTTGGAGCCCAAAAAAATAAAGTCTGACACTGTTTCCACTGTTTCCCCATCTATTTCCCATGAAGTGATGGGACCGGATGCCATGATCTTCGTTTTCTGAATGTTGAGCTTTAAGCCAACTTTTTCGCTCTCCTCCTTCACTTTCATCAAGAGGCTTTTTAGCTCCTCCTCACTTTCTGCCATAAGGGTGGTGTCATCAGCATATCTGAGGTTATTGATATTTCTCCCGGCAATCTTGATTCCAGCTTGTGTTTCTTCCAGTCCAGCGTTTCTCATGATGTACTCTGCATATAAGTTAAATAAGCAGGGAGACAATATACAGCCTTGACGTACTCCTTTTCCTATTTGGAACCAGTCTGTTGTTCCATGTCCAGTTCTAACTGTTGCTTCCTGACCTGCATACAGATTTCTCAAGAGGCAGGTTAGGTGGTCTGGTATTCCCATCTCTTTCAGAATTTTCCACAGTTTATTGTGATCCACACAGTCAAAGGCTTTGGCATAGTCAATAAAGCAGAAATAGATGTTTTTCTGGAACTCTCTTGCTTTTTCCATGATCCAGCGGATGTTGGCAATTTGATCTCTGGTTCCTCTGCCTGTTCTAAAACCAGCTTGAACATCAGGGAGTTCACGGTTCACATATTGCTGAAGCCTGGCTTGGAGAATTTTGAGCATTACTTTACTAGCGTGTGAGATGAGTGCAATTGTGCGGTAGTTTGAGCATTCTTTGGCATTGCCTTTCTTTGGAATTGGAATGAAAACTGACCTTTTCCAGTCCTGTGGCCACTGCTGAGTTTTCCAAATTTGCTGGCATATTGAGTGCAGCACTTTCACAGCATCATCTTCCAGGATTTGAAACAGCTCAACTGGAATTCCATCACCTCCACTAGCTTTGTTCTTAGTGATGCTTTCTAAGGCCCACTTGACTTCACATTCCAAGATGTCTGGCTCTAGATTAGTGATCACATCCTCATGATTATCTGGGTCGTGAAGATCTTTTCTGTACAGTTCTTCTGTGTATTCTTGCCACCTCTTCTTAATATCTTCTGCTTCTGTTAGGTCCATACCATTTCTATCCTTTATCGAGCCCATCTTTGCATGAAATGTTCCCTTGGTATCTCCAATTCTCTTGAAGAGATCTCTAGTCTTTCCCATTCTGTTGTTTTCCTCTATCTCTTTGCATTGATTGCTGAAGAAGGCTTTCTTATCTCTTCTTGCTATTCTTTGGAACTCTGCATTCAGATGCTTATATCTTTTCTTTTCTCCTTTGCTTTTCACCTCTCTTCTTTTCAGTGCTATTTGTAAGGCTTCTCCAGACAGCCATTTTGCTTTTTTGCATTTCTTTTCCATGGGGATGGTCTTGATCCCTGTCTCCTGTACAATGTCACGAACCTCATTCCATAGTTCATCAGGCACTCTATCTATCAGATCTAGGCCCTTAAATCTATTTCTCACTTCCACTGTATAATCATAAGGGATTTGATTTAGGTCATACCTGAATGGTCTAGCGGTTTTCCTTCCTTTCTTCAATTTAAGCCTGAATTTGGAAACAAGGAGTTCAAATAAGTATAGAATGTTAAAGAGGTATTAGAAAATATCTAATACAACAAATAATATTAAAGATGATGGATCACCTGTTATCCAGGTAATCTTTGCATTTTTCAAATTATTACCTCTACAATATATGAAGTTAAAAAATAAATTTTATTTTCCTTGAAAGCTTCATTTTCAACCATTTTCTGGAAAAATTAAAGACAAAAGTCACATGCAAAGGCAAAAAAAACCTTTAGCAACAAAGCCAGTTTGTAGATTGTTTAAGTCAAATAATTAAAAGTTCAAAATAAATCCATGTATTCAATTATGTGTAATCTCTATTGCACAGCAAAGGAAGTCGTAAATAAAACAGAAAGACAACCCTCAGAATGAGAAAAATTGCAAATGAAGCAACTGACAAGAATAATCTCCAAAATATACATGTTACTCAATAGAAAAAAACAAATAACTGAATAAAAAACTGGAAGATCTAAGTAGACATTTCTTCAACAAAGACATATAGATGGTCAGAAAGCACGTGAAAAGGTGTTCAACACCACTAATTATTAGAGAAATGCAAATCAAAATTACAATGAGTTATTATCTCACACTGATCAGAATGGCCATGATGAAAAAAAATCTACAAAGAATAAATGCTGGAGAGAGTGTGGAGAAAAGGGAACTCTCCTACACTTTTTGAGAATGTAAATTGGTACAGCCACTAGGGAGAACAATGTGGAGTTCCTTACAAAACTAAAAATAGAACTACCATAAGTACCAGCAATCCCACTTTTAGGTATATGCCGAGAGAAAACCATAATTAAAAAAAAAAAAATCCACCCCAATGTTTATTACAGCACTATTTACAATAGCCAGGACATGGAAGCAACTTAAATGTCCATCAACAGAGAAATGTTTAAAGATCTGGTATATATGTTAAAATATAAATTTAAACTAAACAATATAATCTCTAAATATGATTTATCTTAGTTATGTTTTAATTTTTACTTTGTTTAACATTTACAAATTAAAATTAGTCTCTACTTAAGTATCTAAGCAACCCAAGAATTAATTTCTTAACTTTGAACATCCACTCATTCTAAAACATATGCAAAATATGCAAAAATATTTATATTTATCTAGAAGCTGATAGAAGCTATGATGCTATAATTAAAAAATTAGTCTCAACAAATATATGATTAAAAATATCAACTAAAACTATAAACAATAAAGAAATGAAAAATTCATATAAAATATCAAACCCGGAAGATACACTTCCTATTTATTCATTTACTTTTCACACATACACTAGAGCCTTATTTCTGAGATGGTAATCCATATTTCTGTTCATTATTTTTTCATTATTCTCTCACTAAAAAATATTGTTATGATAATTTGAGGACGATCTAAGCCCTGCACAGTTTTACCACAGGAAAACTGTTGGCAGTGAGAATTCTGTCTGTACCTTAGAACTGTAAGAGGACCAAATAGTTGGAGGCTCCAAGATTATCATGTCATCAAGAGGGAAGTGTACAAATATATTCTCATGTTTAAGTTATATTTTAAGAAAAGACACATAAATTTGCCAATAAAATATCATGTGCAATTGTCAATATTTAAATAACATTTTAAAGAGTTATAAAATGGTGTTAAGTACATATCTATCAATAATTGTTTTAAATGCAAATGTAGTAAATTCTTCCATCAAAAGACATAGGAAGGATACTGTTGCTTAGTTACTCAGTCATGTCCAACTCTTTGCGTCCCTGTGGACTGTAGCCCACCAAGCTCCTCTGAAGAAAACAATCCCATTTATAATTGCATACGGATGTTTCTAGTGACTCAGTGGATAAGGATCTACTTGCCAAGGCAGGGGACATGGGTTTGATCCCTGATCTGAGAAGATCCCACACGTCTCGGGGCAGAAAGCCTGTGTACCACTACTGAACCTGCACTGTAAAGCCTGCTAGCCACAGCTACCTAGCCTGCATGCAGCAGCTCCTGAAACCCACGCACATAGAGCCTGTGCTCCGTGACAAGAGAAGCCACCACAATGAGAAGCCAGTGCACCTCAGTGAAGAGCAGCTCCAGTTCTTAGCAAGCGGAGAAGAAAGCAACAGAGACCCAGTGAAGTCATAAATAAGTAAATAATTATAGTTGCATAAAAATTTACCCCCAAATTTTAACCAATAAATAAAAAGACTTGTACACTAAAATTTATAAGACATTGATGAAAGGAATCAAAGAAGACAAAAATAAATGGAAAAGTATTCTGTGCTTATGAATTGGAAGAACTGGTATCATTGAATGGACCAAAGTTTTCAAAGAAATCTGCATATTCAATGCAAACCCTATCAAAATTCCAATGTCTTTTTTCACAGAACTATTAAAGAAAACACTAATTTGTATGAAACTGCAAAAGACTCTGAATTGCCAAGACAGTCTTGAGCAAGAACAAAGATGGAGGCATTATACTTCTTGAATTCATGACATTACAAACCTATAGTCATCAAACAATATGGCATTGACATAAAAACAGATTTATAGATCAGTGAATAGTCATAGAAAGAAACCCATGCATATACGGTCAATTAATTTATGACAAATGTGTGCAGATTGTATAATCGGTGAAGGATAGTCTTTTTACTAAATGGTGTTGGTAAAACTGGACAGTTACATATGAAGAATAAAATTAGACTATTGTCTTACCGTGGCATAGTGGTAAAGAATCCACCTGCCATTGCAGGAAATGCAAGAAATGTGGGTTCAGTCTCTGGGTTGGAAAGATACCTTGGTGTAGGAAATTGCAACCCACTCCAATATTCTTGCCTGGAAAATACCATGGACAGAGGAGCTTGGCATGCAACAGTCCATGGTGTGGCACAGAGTCAGACATGACTGAGTGATTGAGCATGCATGCATACATGTCTTACACAATACACAAAAGTTCACTCAAAGTTGATTAAGGACTTGAATATAAAACCTGAAACCGTAAAAGACCTAGAGGAATACATAGGTGGTACACTCTTTAACATCAATCTTGGCAATGTTTTCTGGGGGGAATCTGATTCCAAATGTAAAGGCAACAAAAATAAAAGTAAACAAGTGAGATTATATAAAGCTAAAGTTTCTGTGGAGGAAATAAAACCATCAACAAAACAAAAAAGCAGAAAGGGAGAAAAATTTTGCAATTGTGTATCTGAGAAGAGGTTAATATCCAAAGCATATAAAAAATTCATACTATTCAACAATGAAAAAACAAACAATCCAATTTAAAGGGGGCAGAGGAATAGACATATTTCTAAAGAAATTATACAGATGACTGTAAGGCTCATGAAAAGTTGCTTAATATCACTAATAATTAAGGAAATGCAAATCAAAGCCACAATGAAATATCACCTCACACCTGTCAGAAGTGTCACTATCAAATAGATAAGAAATAGAAAGTAATAGCAAGGAAGTAGAGAAAAGGGAATTTTGTGCCCTGTTGGGATGCAGCCATTATGGAAAAATTGTAAAAAGCTAAAAATAAAACTACCACATGATCCAGCAATTTCACTTCTGGCTATATATCTGAATAAAACAAAAACACTAATTCAAAAGGATATATGCACCCTTAAGTTCATTGCAGTTTTATATGCAGTAGTTAGGATATGGAAACAACCTAACTGTCCATCAGTGAATGTATAGATAAAGAATATTTGATTATAGATAACATGGAATACTGCTCAGCCACAAAAAAAGAATAATCTTATTTTCAATAACATGGATGAAACTTGAGGGCATTATGTTATATGAAATAGACAAAGATAAACAAATACCATGATTTCATTTGTATGTGAAGTCTAAAAATTAAGATACATGAACAAGCAAAACAAAGTAACACTCATATATAGAACAGATTGTTGGATTCCCAAGGAGAAGTTGTTGGGAGATGGGGGTGTTGTTGAGTGAAGTGGGTAAAGTGAGTCAAGAAGTACAAACATCCTGTTACAAAACAATAAATCATGGGGATATTATGTACAGCATTGTGAGTATCATCAATAGCATTGTGTTGCATATTTGAAAGTTGCTAAAAGTAAATCTCAAAAGTTTTCATCACAAGAAAACAATCTTATAATATTGTATGGTAATAGATGTTAGCTACACATTGTGGTTATTATTTTACTGTGTATACAAATATCAATCATTATGTTGTACACTTGAAACTAATATATGTCAATTATACCACAATAAAAAATTATGTGTATGAAACAAACCAATCCTGATTTTAAGTGATATAATAAGCATGGTGACAGATTCTTGAAATTAGAAAAATGAGGAGGAGAGTTCTATGTTATTGTTATCCTTGTTTTGATAAGCCTCTCAGAAACATATTTAGTTGACTCTACCTCTGGTTCTGTGATACTTGGTCTCAATTTTAATTTGATTCATTGAGTGATTCATTGAGCTGTTATTATGGTCCAAGCAGAAGGCTATGATAAAATCGAGAGCCCAGACAAACAGAAGCAAATTCCACAGCCCTTGTTCTCTTGAAACTGATGATCTAGTGTTGGGGAGGGGAATATAGATATTAATCAAAAAAGACTAAATTACAATTGTGTGAAAATGATAAGAAAGTCAGTTTCAGGACCTCTCTGGCAGTCCCATGGTTAAGACTTCACGCTTCTACTTCAGAGGGCAAAAGTTTGACTTCTGGTTGGGGAACTAAGATTCTACATCCATGCAGAGAGGCCAAAAAAGAGAAAACTGTGATGCTATGAAAATTAATTGGACATGGGTATTAGAGAGAGCTTCCCTGTAGGGCTGAGAACAGCATTGAGATCACAACAAAAACTGACTAAGCTAGAGGAGAAGGCAGAAGAGTAGCTCTGCGGCCAAGAAGAAGGATCTGTAAAAGACCCTGTGACAGGAAGGTATGCTTCCCCTTTCAGAAAATAAAAAAGAACATGGAGCAAAGAAGACGTGATTCAAGAAGAGGCTCTGGAAGGAGAGAATCCATATTATGCAGGGTTTTGTAGGCCAAATTAAAAGTTATTGAAAGTCATTGAGAGAAGAACAATAGAATTAGAGCTGCATCAGTCACTTTATTGTGACTAGAATGAATGGGCCCAAGAGAAATTTTGTACATGTGCAGCATGAGACATAAACAGTAGTTTACTGTTCCTAATGGCCCTAATGTAGAACCAGACCAAATGTTCATCAGGAGTGGAATGAATAAATTGTCACTTAGGTATACAATGAGTTTCTAAATAAGAGGAGAATGAACAGACTATGACTGAACACTACTACAAGGACGAACTTCAAGCACATAATGTTGAATAAATAAAATAAGCCAGACCCAGAAAGATACATACAGTATCATTCTTTTTACATAAAGTTAAAAGCAGGCAAGACCAATGTATAGTGTTAGATGTTAGGATAGTAGTTTTACTATGAGTGAGAAAGAAGGGAAAAGTAAGGGAGCATTAGGTGGGCTTCAGTGTTGTCAATGTCCTATTTATTAGCTGCTGGTTGAAGAGGTACTGGATTTGTGATAATGTATTTCACTGTATATTCACACTTTGTGCAGTTTTCAGTATACAGTGATACAATATTAGAGCGAAAAACATTTAAAAAATTTTTTAAAGAATAGATTGTATTATTAGGAGTTATTGAATGGATGCTGGGACTTCCCTGGTGACTCAAATGGTAAAGAATGTGCCAGCAATGCAGGACACCTGGGTTCAATCCCTGGGCTGGGACAATCCCCTGGAGAAGGGAATGGCTACCCACTCCAGTATTCTTGCCTGGAGAATTCCATGGACAGAAGAGCCTAGTGGGCTATAGTCCATAAGTCTGTAAAGAGTTAGATGACTGAAGTGACTTAGTATGCAGCATGCACTAATGGATTCTAGGAGTCTGGTTGGGAAGCAATGGCAGTAGTCCAAGTGGGAGAAATGACTTCTCCTTGAAACTTGCTAATTGAACATGGAAAGAAGATTTATTTGAGAGCTATTACTTATGAGGCAAAATGAACAGAATTTGGTGATGAATTAGATATGGCCTATGAGGAATGAAGAAATAACAAGGAGTGTTCCTTGGAGCAACTGATCTAGGAAACAAAAGAGGCATTCCTCTATTTGTGAGAAGGGATAAGGGGCAGAATGACTGAGCTGTGAAGAAAGGAGAAAAGAAAAAAAGCAAGAAAGAAAGTGAAGTCACTCAGTAGTGTCTGACTCTTTGCAATTCCATGGATTGTAGCCCACCAGGCTTCTCCATCCATGGGGTTTTCCAGGCAAGAGTATTGGAGTGGGTTGCCATTTCCTTCTCCAGGGGATCTTCCTGACCCAGGATCGAACCCAGGTCTCCCTCATTTTAGGCAGATGCTTTTACTGTGTGAGCCACCAGGAAAGATGGAGGAAAGGAGGAGGTAGTGTTTCATTTGTTCAGAGAACAGAGACATAGTTGTGGAGAGTGAGAGAGTGAATGAACTAAAGAAATAGAATTGCAGAAAGGTACAGAAAAAAATGTTTTAAGTTGATCATCATGAATTTATAGTGAACATTTTACCATGAAAAGTGACTTGTTCAATCAAGACTCAGCTACTCTTGTCCAGGCAAGAGAGAGCTAGTGATCAGGATCACACATATTTGGAGTTTTGTCAGACAGATGTGATCAATACGGTTTTGGGGTAATATGATAAGTCAGATAGATCAATAAGAGTTGGGGTAAATTTCAACCTTCCATCCTCATTGTAATGAAAGGGGATCTCAATGGGCACCTATTCAAGAGTTTCCTGTGATGATGAGCAGGACCGTGTAGGGCTTCTGGGCATGGAGGCCTGTCAACCATTTCTTGTAGGTAAGACTTCAGCCTCCATGACCTTTCCTGAGTTGAAAAGAGCATATTTGAACAGTTACTAATCAAAGGATGAGCAGCCACAAAACCACCTGTGACAAGATTAAAGGGACCAGAGAAAATCAAGATTAGGAGACCACCTAAGACCCTGCACCCTAATCTTGTCAGCAACCCCATTCTTGTGAAACTTTGCAGAGGAAAGAAGAAAGAGACTGTTACTGCCTTGTTCTTTATGACAAACCCCTTCCTGACTACATAACCCTTCCTATTCCCCGGGGAAGCAGGGGCACAGTTCATGAGGTGCTAGCCTACTGCATTCCCCCTTTGCTGGCAAAGAAATAGTGCCACGCTTTCTTTCTCCTCCATAACTCTGTCTCTGTATTTCTGTTCAATATCAGTGCACCTAGGAATCTGGAAATTCAGTTGAGACAGTAACTGAAGGAAGACAGTGTGATAAAAGTCACAGGTCTTCAGAATCACTACTCCTAAATACACTTCCCATTGTCATTGCAATCACAATCACAAATTACCATTTTTCCTTCTTATCTTTTTCTTTTTCTCCAAGTCCCCTTAGGGGATTGTATAGAAAAAATAAATGAAGTGTACCTGCTAAAAATTATGTTTGGACCCTGATAGACTTGGGAATGGAGAAACTAAATTGAGAGGAAGATTAGTGTTTTAGATTTTTGGACAGATCAGTTTATATACAATTTTAGGCTTTAGTAACCAAGGGGACCTGTTGCAAAGACCAATGCAAAGTCTACACAACTTCAGTGACATGTCAACTAGCATTTGTGCACTAGGCACAATTGCAAAAGAAAGCATTTTTGTTTTTGCCATGTACCTCTCTCCCTTTCTCTTTCTTTTGCTAATAGTTAATTTATTCATTCAGTTGCTCAGTCATTTATTCCACAAACATATTAAAGAATTATTGATGTATAATAATAGACCAGACACTAAGATAGTTGTGTCCTAATAAGCCATACTTGGTGAGTCTCTTAATCCAAAAGGACCTGCATTCTCTCCTAAATTAACCCTCTTTTTTATGATGCAATCAAAACCAACCATTTCCTGATGAATGTTAATTAAATTTTTATTTAAATAACTCATACCAATATATACATATATGGTAGTAACTATAAACATATGCCAAATTCCCTCCTAAAAATTTATAAGTATGAATACATTTTATCTTCACAACACACTATGAGATAAGTACTATTATAATCTCCACTTTAAAAATGAGAAACCATAGGGGTGGAGAGATTAACTAACATGTTCACCAGCAAGGTGGCAGAGTCAGGACTGAACAACAGTCTTTCTTCAAAGTCTGTTTTCCTTATGTTGCTGAACTCAGGTTCAGCTGCTCACCACTTGGAAGCCAATACTCAAGAGATGAATGCTGCTTGGAAAGGAAAAGAAGCTTTATCCAGGGGGCAGCTATCTTAGAAGAAGGTAAACTCGTTTCCCAAACCAACTCCAAATATTCTGGTTGACTATGAAAGTTTTTAAAGGAAGAATCATCTGGGAAGTAAATCAGAGTCATTGCTATCTTCTGTATGTGCAGACTTTCTTCTGATTGGTTGGTGGTGAGACAATAAGGAAGAAAAGATATGACCAACCTAGATAGTATATTAAAAAGTAGAGACATTACTTTGCCGACATAGTTCTATCTAGTCAAAGCTATGGATTTTCCAGTAGTCATGTATGGATGTGAGAGTTGAATCATAATGAAAGCTGAGCATCGGAGAATTGATGCTTTTAAACTATGGTGTTGGAGAAGACTCTTGAGAGCTCCTTGGACTGCAAGGAGATCAAACCAGTCAATCCTAAAGGAAATCAGTCCTGAATATATATTGGAAGGACTGATGCTGAAGTTGAAGCTCCAATACTTTGGCCACTGGATACAAAGAATTGACTCATTGGAAAAGACCCTGATATCGGAAAAGACTGAAGGCAGGAGGAGAAGGGGAAGACAGAAGATGAGATGACTGGATGGCATCACTGGCTTGATGGACAGGAGTTGAGCAAGCTCTGGGAGTTGGTGATGGACAGGAAAGCCTGGCGTGCTACAGTCCAAAGGATTGCAAAGAGTCAGACACGACTGAGTGACCGAACTGAACTGAGGTAAGACAGCAGTGTTCCAGGACTCTTGTGCTCAGCCTAAAATTATCGTCTTCCATCTAGGTGGGGGGCCTTTGCTCCTACAGAAGAATTCAAAAGTATTCTGTCGTGTATATTCCTTGAGGAGGAGCCAGGATCCTGCCCCACAGCTGCACTGTGTTTCCTGACTGCTCCTCTTTTGCTTTTGAGTTCCCTCGGGTTTCTGGTAAGCAACTGTTTGAATCTGCCCTTTGAGACTTGGGGAACGTCAAGGAGGATGAACAAAGTTTATATCCTACAGACAAGAAACGGGGGACACAGAATTTATATCTGGGAGGGCACCACAAAACTTGGTCCACTGGAGAAGGGAATGGCAAACCACTTCAGTTTATTGCCTTGAGAAGCCCATGAACAGTATGAAAAGGCAAAAAGAGAGGACACCAAAAGATGAACTGCCCAGGTCGGTAGGTGCCCAATATGCTACTGGAGAAATAACTCCGGAAAGAATGAAGAGATGGAGCCAAAGCAAAAACAACACCCAGTTGTGGATGTGACTGGTGATGGAAGTAAAGTCTGATGCTGTCAAGAGCACTATTTCATAGGAACCTGGAATGTTAGGTCCATGAATCAAGGCAAATTGGAAGTGGTCAAACAGGAGATGGCAAGAGTGAACATCAACATTTTAGGAATCAGTAAACTAAAATGGACTGGAATGAGTGAATTTAACTCAGATGACCATTATATCTACTACTGTGGGCAAGAATCCCTGAGAAGAAATCAAATAGCCCTCATAGTCAGCAAAAGAGTCCAAAATGCAGTACTAGGACGCAATCTCAAAAATGACAGAATGAACAAAGCTAGTGGAGGTAAAGGAATTCTAGTTGAGCTATTTCAAATGCTAAAGGATGATGCCATGAAAGAGTTGCACTCAATATGCCAGCAAATTTAGAGCACTCAGCAGTGGCCACAGGACTGGAAAAGGTCAATTTTCATCCCAATTCCAAAGAAAGACAATGCCAAAGAATGCCCAAACTACCACACAACTGCACTCATCTCACATGCTAGCAAAGTAATGCTCAAAATTCTCCAAGCCAGGCTTCAACAGTATGTGAACTGGGAACTTCCAGATGTTCAGTCTTGATTTTAAAAAGTCAGAGGAACCCGAGATCAAATTGCCAACATCTGTTGGATCATCAAAAAAGCAAGAGAGTTCCAGAAAAACATCTACTTCTGCTTTATTGACTATGCCAAAGCCTTTGACTACGTGGACCACAATAAACTTCAGGAAATTCTGCAAGAGATGAGAATACCAGACCACCTGACCTGCTGAGAAATCAGTATGCAGGTCAGGAAGCAACAGTTAGAACTGGACATGAAACAACAGACTGGTTACAAATCGGGGTGGGTTATGGCAAGGCTATATATTGTCACCCTGATTATTTAACTATATGCAGAGTACATCATGCAAAACACTGGGCTGGATGAAGCACAAGCTGAAATCAAGATTGCCAAGAGAAATATCAATAACCTCAGATATGCAGATGACACCACCTTTATTGCAGAAAGTAAAGAAGAGTAAAGAGCCTCTTGATGAAAGTGAAAGAAAGAGTGGAGAAAGTTGGCTTAAAACTCAACATTCAGAAAAAGCGATCATGGCATCTGGTCCCATAACTTCATGACAAATAGATGGGGAAACAATGGAAACAGTGAGAGACTTTATTTTCTTGGGCTCCAAAATCACTGCAGATGATGACTGCAGCCATGTAATTCAAGTCACTTGCTACTTGGAAGAAAAGTTATGACCAACCTAGACAGCATATTAAAAAGCAGAGACATGACTTTGCCAACAAAGGTCTGTCAAGTCAAAGCTATGGTTTTTCTAGTAGTCACATGTGGATGTAAGAGTTGGGTATGAAGAAAGGTGAACACTGAAGAATTGATGCTTTTGAACTGTGGTGTTGGAGAAGACTCTTTCAAGTCCCTTGGACTGCAGGGAGATCTAACCAGTCCATCCTAAAGGAAATCAGTCCTGAATAGTCATTGGAAGGACTGATGCTGAAGGTGAAACTGCAATACTTTGGGCACCTCATGCAAAGAACTGACTTGTTCGAAAAGACCCTGATGCTGGAAATATTGAAGGCAGGAGGAAAAGGGGATGGCAGAGGATGAGATGATTGAACGGTATCAGCAACTCACTCAACGTGAGTTTGAATAAGCTCTGGGAGTTGGTGATGGACAGGGAGGCCTGGTGTGCTGCAGTCCATGGGGTCGCAAAGAGTCAGACACGACTGACTAACTGAACTGAACTGGGCCCCACAGGGTCTTGCTCTGTTTGCTCATCATTGCCCAAGACAGTCTATGCCTTAGGACATTCTAATAGACTTGTTATGGATTGGAACTGAACTGCTTTCTGCTATATATTCACCCTTTTGCTCTTACCATTAGGAGTCTTTAAAATGTTCAGTTGCCACTGAATTTTATGTAAACACTGAAGAAAGCAAAAGTCTATTCATGTTTCTTTTGAGGAAAGACCTCATGGTCATTGGGATTGATAATAAAGAGGCAATAGGATCTACAAATTTCTGGGTCTCCTCTACCTGTTTGAAGGGTATTGGGGCCTACCCAGAGAAGTAGAAAGAGGATGGACATACATTTCTGGTAGCTCAGAAAGAAAGAAAACACAGAGCTAGGTGATCCACTTAGACAGTTAATGTGATATCTAATTTTTACTGAATCAGTGAATTAGAAGAAATGTTTGTAGAACTTTTTTAAAATATAAATTTATTATAAATGAAGAACTTTTATATCCAGCATCCTGTTGGGAAGATTGAGATCAGTTTATTACTTCTTAACTTATTCTAGAGAAAAGGAAAGAAGGTGGGTGAAGTAAATATTGTAAAGTCTCAAGATGCTCAATTGTTTTCAATAGAGAAAAAAAAGAATACACACATATTTTTACCTAAATAGTATAGGTTTAATTTACAAGGGCATGAAGGAGAGAGTGCCCTTTTTTTCTCATGTCTTTCTCAGTGATTTCACTCATTCTCATTAATTCATTTTCATTCTTTCATTCATATACTTGTTCTTTTGCACCATTTTTATTCATTTGTTTCCTCACTCATTTATGAACCTACTGAACAAATGCTTTTTAAATGTCTCCCACCTGCTATTGTTATAGGTACTATGTTGTTGTTCAGTCACTCAGTTGTGTCCAAGTATTTGTGACCCCAAGGACTGCAGTGCACCAGGTTTCCCTGTCTTTCACTGTCTCCTGGAGTTTGGTCAAACTCATGTTTATTGAGTTGTGGTACTACAAATATTGCAATAAATAATACAAGCAAAGATTCCTGGTCCACAGAGTTTACAGTCTAAAGAGGGCAAATGTAGTAGACAGAGAAAAACAACTAAGAAATAAATGGAGAAATAAGATATATAAATAAAACTGACATGTGATAGAGAGGAACTGGTTGGGAGTTATTTCAGATTATGTGACAAATGAATAAATGATTGAATGAATAAAGAAGAAAGGCACACACATAAATAATAAAAGCTAGCATGTGATAAATGTGATGACAGGCTTTTAAATAAAGAGCTCTGTAAGTATCAAAAAAAGAAAGAATTATGTATAACTGGACAGAATTTAAGGCATCCTTAAAGTTAGAGTTTTGTTAGATGAAGATGGTGAAATAAAGACATTTTGGGTTTGAGAAAAGAAAATGAATGAGAAGAAATAAAAGGGAACACCTGCCATGTTCAGCCAAGGGAATTAGGTGCAGAAGAATGGAGGAAAGGTAGGGGAGACAGCTTTTGGAAGCAGAAGAAACAAGTGGTCTTCAATATCTTGAAACAAGTTCTAATTAAAAAACTCTTCAGGCAAAGTATTTGAATAGACATTTCTTCAAGAAGATATACAAATGACCAAGAAGCATGTGGGAAAATGCTCAGCATCACTAATAATCAGAGAGATGCAAATCAAAATCACAAATGACACCCAGCTTTACATCTGTTAGAATAACTGTTACCAAAAAGACAAGTGATAGCAAGTGTTGATTAGGGAGTGGAGAAAAGGGAACCCCAGTGTATTATTGGCAGGAATGTAAGTGGGTACAGCCACTATGGAATATATGATGGAGGTTTCTCAAAAATTAAAAACAGAATTACCATATGAAACAACAGTCTCACTCCTGGCTATGTATCCAAAAGACTTGAAAGCAGGATCTTGAGATATTTCACACCCAAGTTCATAGAAGTACTACGCACAATAACCAAGAGAAGTAAGCAATCTACTCCTTCATTAGATGAAAAGATGAATGAAGTGTGGTATATACATACAATGGAATATTAGTCTTCAAAAGGAAGGAAATCCTTTCATGTGCCACAATATGGATGAAACTTGAGGATGTCCTACTAAAGGAAATAAGCCGTTTAAAAAAGACAAATTCTGTGTGATTCTACTTAAATGACATATTTAACACTGGCAAATTCATGAAAGTAGAATGATAGTTACCAGGGGTTAGTTAGGGGGAGGGAGAAAAAGGAGCTATTGCTTCAAGGATATAAAATGTCATAACATGAAAAAAATCCAGCAATGGCACTACTGAGAGGTACATTTGAAAATGGCTAAGATAGTAAATGTTTTTATCACAATAAAAACAAATTCTTCAGTTAAGTATTCAAAATTGTTTTGCTGCTTTTGTATTAAACTTCTAAGCGGTGTGTGCATGTGTGTGTATATATTACATGGCAGGAAAATATACATATCTGCTTGGATCTACATAAACCTCATTCATCTAAATCTCACTTGTATATATCTTGGAGATTTTTCCCATATTGATCAATAAGCTATCCTAAACAAGGGGATGTTGATTATTGTTTCATCAGTCTTTATTCCTCTTGCTTTATAAATATCTCTGTGTTGCAAAAGGTCTCATTAGTTCCCCAATAAGATGCCATATGATTATAAGACCTCATTTGCCCCATCCCTATGTGAGCTCTGGGACACTTTTCTAGCTTTATATATTTGCATAATCTCTAGACCCAATATATTTTAATTGTTAAGTTTAATATACTTAATATGTAAAATTAAATAATATTTTGGATATATGATTGTCTCCTCTTTTATACAGATTAAACTACAAGTAAATGATAGAGCCAAGTGAATATTATTGAGCGTTTAATATTTCACTGTTTCTTGATGCATTTTCTACTTTACAGATACTAAATTACATAAAAATACATAAAGTAAATACTTAGTCACTATATCACCTGCATCAGGACATGAGTACTGAGATAAAGCATATATAATTTTAGATGTGCTTAATTCTGGAGTCCTTGTCTATTTACTTTAATAATTACTGGAAATTATTTGGTTGTTTTTATTTTGTTTTTGCTTTTTAGAAGTTTTTTGCTATAGTTACCTGCGTTTTGTGTTAACACAGGAGAGATGCTTTTCATTGTGCAAAACTAGCTCACTTTACATGATCTGAACTTGAGAAGCTATTTCTCAGGTTTCAAGACAAGTTAAATGTATGGGAGCACCTACAGGTGAAAGCTGATATAGTCCTACAGACTGGTTTTATTGGACCTTGTAATTTAGTATGAGGAAGGCCTTACGTGTACAATCAAGGGAATCTTGCTGCCAAAAAAATGCTTATTGCTTAAATCTTGCAAGAGAGTGGACTTAGGCAAGAAATACAAGAACTAAGAAACTCTATAAAACAAACATTCTATTTAGATGGAAACACATCTAAGGATAAGTTGTTTAGTGTTGATGTACTAAAAGGTTTCATGAGGGCTGAGATAAGGTTTGCCTCCTTCACTTCTGAATCCCTAGCATGGTAACTGACCTTGAATGTGTCATTGTTTACTGAATTAACAAATGTTCACCAGTTTGGAATTTCTTCCTCAAAATATTTGAAAACTTGCCTTTTGTCTTCCTTCTTCCACAGGACCATATATCTATCATTTACAATAAAAACAAGGAAATATATAATTTGTGTGACAAATTTCCTTTTTAGAGGAAAACAAATGTTTCTTTTTGCTTAACCAGAAACCCTTAGCCAGTTAAAAAATATACTACAGCTTTGGAGTTTAAAACTGTAATGATGAAAAATGACCTAACTAATTAAAGGGAAGGTAATGGGGAGTTGCAAAGGCTTGGTAATCAAATATTGCTAGGCTCAAATTTCAGCTCTACAGTTTAACAGCTGGTTGGGTGAATTGCTTAACTTCTGTTCTCACTTTCTTCTTTTATTAAATTAGAGCTTTGTAAAGATTTAATGAGTCAATGTATACACAGTGTTTTGTGCCTACATGTAGTGCCTTTGTTCCCACTGGTGTCTGACTCTCTGCAGCCCCACAGACTGTAGCCCGCCAGGCTCTTCTGTCCATGGGACTATCCCAGGCAAGAAAACTGGAGTGCGTTGCTATTTCCTTCTCCACGGGATCTTCCTGACCCAAGGGTCGAAACTTCATCTCCTGCCTCTTGTGCATTGGCAGACAGATTCTTCACCACTGAGCCATCTGGGAAGCCCGTGTCTACCAGATAAATAATAAATAGTATCTATTGAAATTTTCTCTGAACGATGGTACTCATTTTCTTAATTTTCAGTGGACTGCAAGCTTCTTGGGACAGGGACCATATTTTATTTATTCCTAGAGCCGAGCACAGCATCTGGCATAGGTTGGTACTTAATAAATAAATATATGTTGAATTAATAAGGAAAATAAATATTTAAACAACTCTTTGGTGATTATTGTGCATGGGACATCATATAACTTGTAACTGAAGTGTATGAAAACACTCAACAGAGTCATTTACAATGTAGAAATAGGATGTTTTCTATTACTGGAATGATCTGTAATTCCTTTGATTAGTCAAAATTTTCGATAATTTAGGAACTCACAAGTAATGTTGAGCTCAAATAACTGTATATCAGATGGAGACTATATTACAGTGTATTCACACCATAGCCATATTGTAGCTTTAAGTAATCACATGGTGATTTTTACCATTAAGAAATTTTTCTCATTTGCTTTCATTAGTACAACACCTAATATACAATGCTTGCTTATAAGTGTAGATAATTGGTTTTGAAAATTTCACAACAAAAACTGTAAAGCCTTTTGTACTTGGTAATCAGGAAAGGCATCACTAATTCTGAAGAAGGAATTTGCTTTTAATGAAAATATTCTCTACATCCATCTGAAAGCTCTCATGTGGCAAACGCTGCAAGTATAACTCTTAATTATATCTAAATCCTACCTCTCAGTCATACCTACATCATCAGACTGGTAAATACTCTGAGCTATGTGAAAGTATTTTACACTTCTAAATGAATATAATTTTGCCATAAAGTAGTTATATCAAAGACATCTCTTTTAATAAAAGTGATTACCACTTTATGCATATCTCAGAAATACATAACATTCTCTGGATAGGCGTTCCAATATGTAACAAACTTTTCTAGGCTTATTGAGTCAAAAAACTGTTCCAAAGAGATTAAAAGCTATTAAAATAGGCTAAGACTATTGCCAAACATGAAATTATACTTGGAGTCAAAGTCTCAAAACAAAATTAACATGGTCATTTATACCTTTACTGGAAGAACAAATTTTGACACAAAAACTAAACTATTATCAGGGGAAAACCATTCCTATCAGAAACAAATGTAAACTCCAGTTGAATTTCAAGATAAATCATTCTCCTTGAGATTAATGGAGAGAGATTTTCACACATGATCTTGTTTACAAGAACACACACTAGTTTAGACTCATGCTTGGTATAACATTACATGCTGTAGAAATATAATGCAACATTTTCATAGAGTGCAACTTACTTTCCAAGTTTATAAGTTAACCAAAAACAACACATTTAAAAATCAATATCTATAAATTCATAGGTTTTTTTTTTGACCAAAACAAAATAAAACAGATGTCAAAATAATTTGGGCAAATAGATTCATTTGAAAATTGAAATATCCTTCTTTTTCCATTACTCACCTATAATTCAAAGATGGCTATATTCAAGGATGCTATATTCAAAGATGGCTATTTTATTTATCATTCTAACTCACATTTTTCTCAAAATTTAACTATAAGAATAGTAAAACATGGTATACTCTTTGGACTATTTTGTAAACACTTAAATAAAACATAAATATGAATTCAAATTACAGTTTTTTCCCCTCCAAGTTAGGGGATATTGGTCCTGGAAGAAAATTCAGAAAATAAATGGACACAAAATGTGCATGCAAAATATGTTTCTTTAGAACTCTTAACATTTAAACTGCAATGTGTACAGCTTTCAATACAGGATTTTTAAAATCCTTGAACCCTGTACATTACAAATTATGAGTTCTTTACTTCAGCCAGTTGGTAGGATATATTAAATAAGGGCTAATTAAAAATCTAATATTTGCTTTGGCATTCTTTTCATAGTTTCAAACACAATATATTTTTACTAAATGCTTTATTTTCAAATTAAGAAAATTAAGGAATAAAAATTATGCACATGTTTAAAATGACAGCTTTTACTTTTCTTCTTCTACCTTTAAAAATTAACTTCCGACAACCACCCAGACTTTTCCCTACTGTGGTATAAACTGGATAACTACTAATACATAATTTAGATAAATGAATAATATTTCTCAAGTTTTAGTTCCATGCATTTTTTATAAAACCTTTGATGCCTGCCTCATCCTTCTAATAGTAAGTAGTAGTAACTGACAAATGAATAAATTAGTGCTTTTCTAATAGGAAGTAGTAGTAACTGAGAAATGAATAAATGAGCAGTTAATGATACTAACAGAAAAACTTAGATGTATTAGTTTTGATTTTTATATTACATTCTTTCAAGTAAGGTGGTTACATTTATTGATAATTAAAAATGTCAGCATCAAAGAATTGAAAATGTGAAATGTTACGGTGTTCTATTACAGGCATCATGAATGACATCCAGTTCTTCTACCAATTGAAAAAGTCTGAGAGTCACTGACTTAGCATCTATTATGGCTGTGTCTAAGTAAGCAAATAAAAATCTTAAACCACTAATAACTATTTCCACTTTTTCTGGCCTATCAACGGCCACACAGGCAGTAGGAGATTAAAATGGTAGTCCTGGCTTTCATACTAACTCCAGGATAATCGAATATGTAAGATTTATCTCGTAAGACTATTCCATATAGATTATTTCTCATAATGTTTGATAAAAATTAAATTGACATAACAGTTCCCCTTTTGATTGCTGGGTGTAGGGCTACATTAATATTGAGTAAGAGTGCATATTGTTGAAAGATTTTTCTAACATTCCTGCCCTATTTTAAGTCACAGACCAATGACCTTTCCATTTTATACTTAATTTCCATATCTTATAGACAATAATCAAATAATGACAATACTAGCATTACTAAATTTATTCTCTTTACAACATCTCATCTTTTATTGCTATTATAGCCCAGTTGAGTTTTAAGGATAATAGTGAAAATAGCACTGAACCAGGGAAATAAGAAAACTTTATTTGAGCCTGGGATTTGCCCTTAGATAAATTTGCATGATTAAGGCAAATATGAGTGTCAATTTTCTCAAAAGCAAACTAGGAAAAATAATATCTGCCTCAAAAGTTTGCCATAAGGATGTAAATGAGGATTGTAAATTATATGATTATAAATTGCAAATTATAAAGTACTATTTCAATGTATATTATTACTCTGATTTTGAAAATCTCTCTATTCTTATAGCACTGCTCTTTTTTAAATGTGGTGGACTCCTTTGAGCATAAAAACAAGCTAAGTATTTCTGGTCAGAATTTGGAATACATAATCCTTTCAAGTAAAGTAACAGGCTGAGACAAACATTGTTTGGATACTCCTTTTCTAAATTGGCAATTCTCTTTCTAGAATGAAAAAGTTTACTAACAAATAAGTAAGATTCTTACTAAAATGAACTTGTTATGTGCCCATATTGAGATGCTCAAAATTTAAAATTAAAAATAGGATATTTTTTACATATAAAAGAAGCATAGCTTTGCTTCTTTCTTTCAACCACTGTCATTAAAAGAATTTTTTCATGTTGAAATTATCGATCAAACGATTGTGCACACAGGTTTAGTTGACCACTATCAATAAAGGAACATAGATTCTAGCTGTTACGTCTAACAACCATAAACAAAAATGTCACTCAAACTTCTATTTTTATGCACATGGTTTCAACACAAACATTGTTCTTAAGTTGTCTATCCTCAAGACAGGTCTCATGTTTGTCAAAACTTTCAGACACATCACATACACATAGTAAATTTGCTAACTCACCTAGAAAATCCTGTTTTACATGTGAATTAGTCTTTCATTAGGAATTAGTATAAGCCATAATGACTAATCTTACATAATGCATTTATTTTCTTCTTTTCATACATTTCCTTGATGCTAAAATCTTATAAAACATTTCTTGCTACCTTTTCTCCCTCTGTCCTTAGCTTAACACAATGCATGAACTTTAACCATGTCTCTGAGCCTTTAACTAAAAATTAACATTTAAAACATATCAGAATAAATTAGGATGTTTCATCTTCATTTTTTATTGTTTTCAGCACTGAGTCTTCTCCCAAAATTTTACATAGTTCATTGAGTCTCTGCTGCATTTTGGGAATTCCGGCTAGCTGAGATTCTAGCTTTTGTTTTTCTTCACTTAGTGTTAAACGAATAGCACTATCCAGTTGTTCAAAGCGCCAACCTCCTTCACCATCAAACTGTAATAAATGAGTGTGGTATTTCCTGCATAATCAAAATGAAATCATATTATTAGCAATAATTACAAAAAGCCATTTTACTTACAGATTTGTCATTCTAATTGATATTCAAAGGCAAATTTTAAGTAAGGTGTCTATTTTACATTTGATTTTCAAGAATCCTTCAAGAGGTAAAATATTTTGATTGTTTTCACTCCCCAAATCATTAGTCTCTAGAAAATTCTATTGTTTGTATTAAATTTATTTTATATTCTGAATATATGTGAATTGCAAAGGAAGACATACTATTACATTTATTTATATTCATAACCTAGTATAGCTCCTGAATAAATATAAGAATACTTAGAAAGCGAAGAAGAACTAAAGAGCCTTTTGATGAAAGTGGAAGAGGAAAATGAAAAAGTTGGCTTAAAAACCCAACATTCAGAAAACTAAGATCATGGCATCCAGTCCCATCACTTCATGGCAAATAGATGAGGAAACAGTGGAAACAGTGAGACTTTATTTTGCTGGGCTCCAAAATTTCTGCAGATGGTGACTGCAGCCATGATATTAAAAGACCCTTGCCCCTTAGAAGAAAAGTTATCACCAACCTAGACAGTGTATTAAAAAGCAGAGACATTACTTTGCCAACAAAGGTCCATCTAGTCAAAGCTATGGTTTTTGCAGTAGTCATGTATGGATATGAGAGTTGGACTACAAGGAGAGTTGGACTATAAAGAAAGCTGAATGCCAAAGAATTGATGCTTTTGAACTGTGGTGTTGGAGATGACTCTTAAGAGTCCTTTGGACTGCAGGGAGATCAAACCAGTCCATCCTAAAGAAAATCAGTGCTGAATATTCATTGGAAGGACTGATACTGAAGCTGAAACTCCAGTCTTTTGGCCACCTGATGAGAAGAACGGACTCATTGGAAAAGACTCTGATGCTGGGAAAGACTGAAGTGAGAGGAGGAGGGAACGACAGAGGATGAGATGATTGGATGGCATCACCAACTTGATGGACATGAGTTTGAGTAAACTCTGGGACTTGGTGATGGACAGGGAGGCCTGACGTGCTGCAGTCCATGGGATCACAAAGAGTCGGACATGACTGAGTGACTGAACTGAAATGAACTAGAATGGGAATAAGAACAGGAAGCAGAGGCAAGAAAGTAAAAATTTTTTAAGTTATTAAGAAAATAACTAAGAAGAATAAAGGAAATACACTATCCTTTGGGAATGAGTTAGTCAACATAAGAAAAATTCCTCAAAAATCAGTTTAAAATGTTTTTTAAAAATGAACTTATGGAAATCCTCTAAAGCCAGTTTCATGCTTTCATATAATTTGCTCTCTTTTTCTATCTTTGGGAATTGTGGGGTGTGTGTTTAAAGAAGGTAGTCCTGGCAGATCTGGCCTCACATGGCTGAGCCACTGCATCTTGACACTATGCTGAAGTGGCACGTGTTCTTACGTGTCTTCAGTTTTTATGCCTTTACCTTACAGGTTTTCTTACTTTTTGATTTCTTTTAAGTTCTCATTGTTATTAGTTACTATGCTCAGTGTGGATATATCAGGTCACTTTGCCCTCCTTTCTAAAATTGAAATGTGATTTATATATTATAAATTCATTCTTTTAGAATGTAAAATTCAGTGATTTTTGGTATAGTCATACCCTCATGCAACCATCAGCACTATCCAATTCTAGAATATTTCTTCATTCCCAAAAGAAACCTCATGCCCATTAGCAGTCCATCTCCATTTCTTCTGCTGCTCATTCCCTGCCTACTACCAAGCTTCTCTCTGCCGATTTGTCTATTCTGGATATTTCATACACACAGACTCATACAAAATGGCTTCTTGTTACTGACTTCTTCTACCCAACAAATGATCTAAAAGTTGTAGTATTAGTACTTCATTTTTATGGCTGAATAATATTCCATTTATGGTATTATACATTTTGTCTACTTATCAATTGATAGAAATGTGGGTTTCATTACATTTTGATTGGATGGTTTTACCATTAAGATGGGGAAATTAAACTAATTAAATTAAACTATGTCCAAAAGAGTAAATATCACTCTTAAGCTGAAGGCTGATGTTCATATGTTTGATATCATATGACAGATATTAATCTTTTCCATATACTTTTGAGTAACTCTCTTTAGGATTTCAACTTTTCCAAAAATTTGACCTCCCAACAGGTGGGACCTTGCAAAAATTAAATTTAAACAATGTGTTCTTACATCAAAGGAAAAAAATTTTTAAATGACAACATTGCTATTAAAATAGGACAGCTAAAACAAAAGTAATGAAAAAAAAAACAAAAAAAAAGGATAGTGATATAGGAAAGAGAATTAATAGGAAAAAATATCATTATGTTTATTTCATTGTCAACTTCTCTTGGACTTTCCTAACCATGAATCTTCAACCAGGAGCAATTTCAGAATGCAGTAGTTCAGATCTTGAGCAACTTCCACTTTCAGTGTATATGGAAGGTTTGGCTCATCATTCCAGTCCTACACATTATTTGGTTTCTACATAGGGGAAGAAACTATATTGGTGTTTCATGACCTATGTTCTATATTATGTGCTAAAATACTATTTCAGGGTTTATTTTAGTCAGAGGAATTTAAAAGAGAACTATTTTAACAGAGGCTTATTGGATATAATCTGCAGACTTTCTGTACAAATAAGATAAAGCATTGGATAGTGGTAATTAAAAATTTTAATTCTATTCAGGAATCAAATAATTTAATAAGCTTCTATAATTTTTAATGTCTTCAGATACAGTATTGATTTTACTCTTTACAATCAACAATTACCCATTTGTTGTATGGAGGAAAATATAATACATATTTTCCCTCTTCTGAAATCTTTTCAGGGAAAATAAGAATTTCATTTAGGAAGAAAGGATAATCAGAAATGATAGATTTCTATAACCTAAAATGACTAAACTAGTTCATAAATCAGAACATGATTATTAGTTTACAGAGAAATACACTATGGGTAGCTACAATTAAAAGCAAGTTTGTTCATTTGTTTTTTGGTTCAAAAGTA
>SJYX01012075.1:144078-162663 GCA_006410675.1 Oreotragus oreotragus | reverse complement strand
CCATCTATTTCCCATGAAGTGATGGGACCAGATGCCATGATCTTCGTTTTCTGAATGTTGAGCTTTAAGCCAACTTTTTCACTCTCCTCTTTCACTTTCATCAAGAGGCTTTTTAGCTCCTCCTCACTTTCTGCCATAAGGGTGGTGTCATCTGCATATCTTGAGGTTATTGATATTTCTCCCGGCAATCTTGATTCCAGCTTGTGCTTCTTCCAGTCCCGCATTTCTCATGATGTACTCTGCATATAAGTTAAACAAGCAGGGTGACAATATACAGCCTTGACGTACTCCTTTTCCTATTTGGAACCAGTCTGTTGTTCCATGTCCTGTTCTAACTGTTGCTTCCTGGCCTACATCCAGATTTCTCAAGAGGCAAATCAGGTGGTCTGGTATTCCCATGTCTTTCAGAATTTTCCAGTTTATTGTGATCCACATAGTCATAGGTCTTAGCATAATCAATAAAGCAGAAATAGATGTTTTTCTGGAACTCTCTTGCTTTTTCCATGATCCAGTGGATGTTGGCAATTTGATCTCTGGTTCTTCTGCCTTTTCTAAAACCAGCTTGAACATCAGGGAGTTCAAGGTTCACGTATTGCTGAAGACTGGCTTGGAGAATTATACATAGATAAACTTTCAGTTCAGTTCAGTTCAGTCTCTCAGTCATGTCTGACTCTTTGTGACCCTGTGGACTGCAGCCTACCAGGCTCCTCCACCCATGGGATTTTCCAGGCAAGAGTAGTGGAGTGGGTTGCCATTTCCTTCTCCAGGGGATCGTCCTGACCCAGGGATCGAACCCAGGTCTCCTGCACTGCAGGCAGACGCTCTACCATCTGAGCCACAGATTATTAAATAAAGGAGTATTTATTTTAAATAGAAAAATCTTGTTTAAAATGTGCTTAAATGTGGTTTAAATGTGCTTCAAATAACTATTTTTTGTTTATTAAGCCAAACAAAAGAGGTTTCACTTAACAAACGTTGGGGATCGTCCTGACCCAGGGATCGAACCCAGGTCTCCTGCACTGCAGGCAGACGCTCTACCATCTGAGCCACAGATTATTAAATAAAGGAGTATTTATTTTAAATAGAAAAATCTTGTTTAAAATGTGCTTAAATGTGGTTTAAATGTGCTTCAAATAACTATTTTTTGTTTATTAAGCCAAACAAAAGAGGTTTCACTTAACAAACGTTATATGTATTGCTAACATTATAAACTAATATATCTAATATTATATATTGAAATCAACACTAATCCCTGATTTAGGTGTAAAACATAAAAGATTTATTTTTACAAAAACTTTGCTTCTTTCTAAAAACAACTCATAAAATTTTCTGATTAAAACACAAAATGTGTGAAAAAAAACCCTATATTAATTTTTAAAGTGAAAGTTGCTCAGTGGTGTCCAACTCTTTGTAAACTCTCCAGGCCAGAATACTGGAGTGGGTAGCCATTCTCTTCTCCAAGGGATCTTCCCAAGTCAGGGATCGAATCCAGGTCTCCCACATTGCAGGTGTATTCTTTACTAGCTGAGCCACCAGGGAATCCCACGCATACTGGAGTAGGTAGCCTATCCCTTCTCCAGGGGATCTTCCCAACCCAGGAATTGAACTGGGGTCTCCTGTATTGCAGGCGGATTCTTTACCAGCTGAGCTACCAGGGAAGCCCAGGAAGACTGGAGTGGGTAGCCTATCATTTCTCCAAGGTATCTTCCCTAGCCAGGAATCTAACCGGGGTCTCTCACATTGCGGGTGGATCCTTTACCAATTGAGCTATCAGGAGGACCTAATTTTATGTCAGTATGAAATCAGAATTACAATGAGAAAAATATTCCTTAACAGTTAAACATTTTTCATTGTCTGAATTAAAAATGGAATTCATATAAGGTTCTAACTGGCTTTATTAAGCACAATAATTTTATATTTATTGTTTAAAATGTCAAGTCGGTTTCCACTAGATATCTTCCCTAACTAATCCTTAATGCTTATTGTGCTTAAAAACTGGATTTGCTTCAGAGTTTCTGGATCCTTATTTTACAAGAGACATGGTTAAGTAAAATATATCTGCCTGAAGTATAAAGCATATCAGTAGGGAATAAAACTAGTATCTAGGCACACATGATGTTAATAAAAGTAATTAATTAGAATTTGATTGTCAAAGAAGCAATTAATAAAGTGTAAAATACTGGCTTTAATTTTGTAAAATAAAATGTTTCCTGTTTCTATTGGGAAAAACAAAACTAACAAAACTAACAAATGGGTGATATGCTAGGTATTTTTCTTTTGCTTACAGAAGAAAAAATTACAGGTATGAATTAAATGTCTGAAATGATAATTAAGTCATAGAGCTGACTCCTCTCAAAACTGTATACAGTGTTAAACAATCATAATATATAATGATAATGAAAATCAATCTTCAAAATTAACATTTACATAATATCTATTTCAAAGATGGTAATATCAATGATAATACCATTGGCTTTATCTATATGTGACAATTTAGATAAACATGAGATGTATGGCTTATAATAGGATAATAGCTTTCTGAAATAATTTCTTGATTTTGATAAACTGTGGGGTCCAGGAGGGCATGAAGTCTTCATTTTCATTTTATGGTTATAGCTCTAACTTTCAGCAGTGTCCACACCAAAATGACACTCAATAAATATATGTTAAATGAATGTATGAATGAATTTGGAAATGATGCTTCATTTATTTGACTTTGTTAATTAAGTATTTTAGCAACATGTACATTAAATGAACCCCCTATTATTATACTAAGACATTAGTTTAAAAAGAGAAAGAAACACTGAGATCAATAACTACCTCAAATAACACTTAAAAAGGAAATGTGACTCAAAACTTCTAAGTTCAAATCTGTATGGGCCCAGCCTCAGGAAACAAAGAAATCCTTCCTGAAGATATATAATTAAAGAGTTTAGAGAGAAGCTCTAACTTTCCATGGAATTAAATTCCACAAAATTATAGCTGTTCAGTTATAGCTGGTTTCACAGGCTCTCCAGAAGGAACTCACATTTTGTTCTATGAACATTTAGACCCAATGTTAAGATGTCACTTTGGTTGTTCCCCCTCCCAATTTAAGGTAACAAATGAAAACTCGGGACATATTTCTTCAGGTTTTTTTTTTTGTTTTTTTTTTTTGTTTTTTTTTGTAATCAGCATTTTCTTTGTTGGACAAATGCCCAGTTCTTGACTACTAGATTAGTACGAGAAATGGGGAATTATTAGCTTATGTCAATTGTTTAAGCCCAAATAATACCCAGGTTAAAAAAATTCCAAGTAACAATAAAAAGTTAATTTAATAAAGGTAAGAAACAAGTTGAAGAAGTCAATGGCACCCCACTCAAGTACTCGTGCCTGGAAAATCCCATGGACGGAGGAGCCTGGTAGGCTGCAGTCCATGGGGTAGCTAAGAGTCAGACACTACTGAGTGACTTCACTTTCACTTCTCACTTTCATATACTGGAGAAGGAAATGGTAACCCACTCCAGTGTTCTTGCCTGGAGAATTCCAGGGACGGGGGAGCCTGGTGGGCTGCTGTCTATGGGGTCACACAGAGTCGGACACGATTGAAGTGACTTAGCAGCAGCAGCAGCAAAAACCAAGTTAGAAGATCACAGGGAAATGTATTTTGTCTTTCAATTTTTTTTTTTTAAAGCTATTGTTAACAACATTTTGTGGTATCATCTTTGCATGCCTTGCAGAACACTGACAAGCCCTAGGACATCCTCGAAGTCAGTTTATGCCTCAGCCAGATCTGATAGCCTCTTATTTTTCCTAAGTGAAAATACAAATTGTAACTATAAATAATTGCTTTTTGAATAAACATGCCTAAATCTACTCCATCAAAGCACAGCTGTTCTTTAAAATGGATAACTTGGGAAAGAGTCTATTTATTCTATTACCAAAAAATTTGGAAAACCTTCTTTCATTGTTTTTCCCTGAAAATATGTGAGTCATGCAAAAACAAAAATCAATCTTAGAACTATTAATAGCACAGACTATTTGGGGGCTAAAAACAGCACAGCCCAATTCCATCACTTACATTTTTCATGAGTTTGGGTTCCAAATAAGATCCATCTTTTTTCTCAAATGAAATCCAAATTTAAAGTATAAAAGTCCAACACTACCGGATGAGTCAATAAAATATACCACAAACTATAAAGCTACTTCCCAAGAGGCTTTCCAGAATGCCTAATAAGATGGGACTATCACTGGATTGGGCCTACAAACTCTAGAGTGACTACTAGGAACAGGCTTAAAAATCAGCCATCCCTGTTTCTTCAATTGCAATTTAAAAATTATCAGTGTACAGTAAATGTTAGAATTCCTTACTTTTTTCTTGTGCTAACATGCATGCGTGCCAAGTCCCTTCAGTCTTGTCCTACTCTTTGCAACCCCACGGACTGTAGCCCACCAGGCTCCTCTGTCCGTAGGATTTTCTAGGCAAGAAGACTTGAATGGGTTGGCATGTTCTCCTCCAGGGGATCTTCCTCACCCAGGGATCGAACGTGAGTCTCTTATGTCTAATCTGCACTGGCAGACAGGGTCTTTACCACTAGTGCCACCTGGGAAGTCCGTTAAGATGCATAATACAGAAATAACAATGTGGTACCCCTAGAAATAATTTTAATTTATGACTCCCTACGCATCTATACCTGAAATGTTTACGTATTTAAATACAAGTCAGTAAACAAATGCCTGGCTCTTCACTGTGCCCACATGATTAACCAGAAGCACAGACTTGGGATGACTAAATGGGTCTTAACTGGGGTTTGTGTTAGGGTCTCTGACAATATTTTGTACCACATACACAAATATTAAAATAGTCTTTATAAGGGGCCATTTCTGACACTGATAATAATCTTCTACTATCAATAATATTTTAGTTTAAAAAAACACCAAAGCCTCATCAAGGGAGTTTAAAAAGGGATGCTTTATGTGGAAATGGGCTGCTGCTGCTAAGTCACTTCATTCGTGTCCGCCTCTGTGCTACCCCATAGATGGCAGCCCACCAGGCTCCCCCATCCTTGAGATTCTGCAGGCAAGAATACTAGAGTGGGTTGCCATTTCCTTCTCCAATGCATGAAAGTGACAAGTGAAAGTGAAAAGTGAAAGTGAAATCGCTCAGTCGTGTCCGACTCTTAGCAACCCCATGGACCACAGCCTACCAGGCTCCTCCATCCATGGGATTTTCCAGGCAAGAGTACTGGAGTGGGGTACCATTGCCTTATCCAGTGGAAATGGGCAAGGAGTCACATATAGAAGAATTATAGCAATGAAAAATCAATTATCTTCAGTGAAAATAAAATAATGCGCTTTCTTCTTGCTCAAATACAGCTTTAAATTGGAAGTCAAAATTATTGTAAATGTATGAAACACTCCAGGCAATTTTCTTCAAATATGAAAATCAATTAATTAGAGGAAATTATTGGTATGTAATTCATTTCCATTGTCAAAAACATAAGCAAAACTATTTCCTTTGTAAGTGTTTTCCAAATTTTGAAATGATTTTTTTTGTATTTCCTAAACTCTAAATTGAAAAGGATAAGTGAGCTCAACATGTGCTATGTTGTATCTTAAACACATTTGAAATTTCAGTTTACCTATTGAATGGAATGCAATCACATTTAAAATTTAACATTAATTTATAAGAATAATTGGGTACCTAGAAACCATGGATGCAATCAGTTCACTTTTAGCATAAAACCCTATCATCTCCCTACTGTAAATTCTCTATTTTTCTGTCATTCAGTGTTAGAGAAGCATAAAATCAATCACATGTATTAGGAATCACATCAGTTCAGTCACTCAGTCATGTCTGACTCTTTGCGACCTCATGGACTGCAGCATGCCAGGCTTCCCTGTCCATCACCAACTCCCGGTGCTCAAACTCATGTCCATTGAGTCGGTAATGCCAGCCAACCATCTCATCCTCTGTCATCCCCTTCTCCTGC
The DNA here is from genome assembly GCA_006410675.1 of Oreotragus oreotragus. Taxonomy (NCBI): domain Eukaryota; kingdom Metazoa; phylum Chordata; class Mammalia; order Artiodactyla; family Bovidae; genus Oreotragus; species Oreotragus oreotragus. Next base: position 156,691 of record SJYX01012075.1, on the reverse strand, counting down.
CTTCAATCTTTCCCAGCATCAGGGTCTTTTCCAGTGACTCAGTTTTTCACATCAGGTGGCCAAAGTTTTGGGGGTTCAGATTCAGCTCAGTCCTTCCAATGAATATTCAGGACTGGTTTCCTTTAGGACTGACTGGTTTGATCTCCTTGCTCTCCAAGGGATTCTCAAGAATCTTCTCCAACACCACAGTTCAAAAGCATCAATTCTTTGGCCCTCAGCTTTCTTTTCTTTCTCTCACATCCATACATGACCACTGGAAAAACCATAGCTTTGACTAGACAGACCTTAGTGGCAAAGTAATGTCTCTCCTTTTTAAAATGTTGATGTTCGCTCTTGCCATCTCCTGTTTGACCACTTCCCTTACCTTCATTCATGGACCTAACATTTCAGGTTTTTGTGTAATACGGTTCTTTACAGCACTGGACTTGACTTCCATCACCAGTCACATCCACAACTGGGCACTGTTTTCACTTTGGCTCAGACTCTTCTTTCTTTCTGGAGCTATTTCTCCACTCTTCTCTAGCAGCATACTGGGCAACTACCAACCTGGGGATTTCATCTTTCAGTGTCATATTTTTTTGCCTTTTAATACCGTTCACAGGGTTCTCAAGGCAAGAATACCGGTGGTTTGCTATTTCCTTCTCCAGTGAACCATGTTTTGTCAGACTCTACACCATGACTCATCCATCTTGGGTTGCCCTTCATGGAATGGCTCATAGTTTCATTGAGTTAGACAAGGCTATGATCCATGTGATCAGTCTGTTTTCTGTAATTATGGTTTTCATTCTGTCTGCCATCTAATGGATAAAGATAAAAGGCTTGTGGAAGCTTCCCAATGGGAGGGACTGGTTATGGGGAGTCTGGGTCTTGCTCTGATGGGTATAACCCATAACAAATATTAATTGAGCACCTACTGTGTATACTTCCCATACAGGATACAAAGATATAGTTCATGACCTCAAGTATTAGAACATCTATAGTTGGTGAACAATACATCAACATGGAGTCTGTTAGGTTCTTATTGGCAATACAGGCTTCCAAAACTATTTGAAAATATAAATTTCAAACAGCATCATTAGAGCATCTATAAGGATATCAAGTAAATGAGAGAATGCTATAAACTGAAAAGCCTTTAAAATATTTTTTCCTGTTCTAAACATTAGCTGAAAAAACATTATTTTTAAATGATGCATTCCAGTTAGAAACTTATCAGTTGTAGGCTTTACTGCAAATTCAGTGTATTTATTGGCTAATTGAGTGAAGAAAGTTTAAGGAAGGAAAAAAACAGACAATATAGATGCAACTTGGCCCTTGACAACATAGGCAATGTGTCATTTTATATAGCTTAAACCTAATCATTGTTGCAAAAGAAAAATTTCGGAGTTGTCATGGCATTAAAGTGACTTTCATAAGCATTAGCACATTGAAACATATTAAAGAATAGAAGATTTATGTCTTTTTATTCAATGCTTAAGAAAAATCAGGCAAATGTTTTTGCTTTTGTTTATAGTGCCAATTATCTTGGTTTAATTTGTTCTCTTCCTGATTAAATCTAGACATACATAAAGATTGGATGAGAATGCATGTTCCTATTAAATGGTGCTTGAGGATGAGCAGAAATGATATATGGGGTTATTTTCATTAAACTGATATATGCTTATTGAAAAACATAAATATTATGTATTATGGCCAAAGGATTAAAAGTTATGCTTAATATATTTACCTATTATGTGAAATGCATGAGCAATTTAGTAAAGCACACATACAGAGTCTGTCATCATATTAAAGTCTGAGTTGTTCAAAGCAGAACCTCAATTTGATATGGGCATATCTAGTAAGTGGGGTCAGCATAATGATAACTCTGAGACTTCAAAGTAAATCTGATCAACAAATTTAATGTTCCCTTTGTGATTATTTATATTTGTGATGTGAGAATGAAAGAACAAGCCTATGTTTGTTTTATAAAATTTATACAATGGGATCACAAAAAAGGAGTAAAATCATGTCGCTGGCCAACAAATACTGACTATGAAAGTATTTTGGTTTCTAGTGCTAATGAACTTCATCTCATTAAGTAGCTGTGCTTAGTCACTCAGTCACGTTCAACTCTTTGCAACCCCATGGGCTATAGTCCGCCAAGCTCCTCTGTCCATGGGGATTCTCCAGGCAAGAATATTGTAGTGGCTTGCCATGTTCTTCTCCAGGGGATCTTCCCAACCCAGGGACTGAACCCAGGTCTCCCGCATTGCAGGCAGATTCTATATTGTCTGAGCCACCAGGGAAGCCTTTATTAAGCAGAAAAGCCACCAGTAAGAATACAACATCTTCTTCCAATGGATAGACTTAAAAGTATTTTAGCCACAAAGAAGAAACACCTTATTTCTTATAAAAGACCTTAAGGTATGCTTTTGATCCACAGATGGTGGATAGCACTATATGAAGTCGGAGAGCATGGGTCAACTGGTATGACCCCTATTAACTGAACTGCTTCTGAGAATTTGTATGACAGACTGACCCAGCTAGACCAGTGACTCTCAACTGGAGGTGATTTTTGCTCCTTCCACGGGACACTGGAAATATCTGCAGCCGTTTGATTGTCATTATTGGGGTGGGGGAGAAGGGGCATGCAACTGGTGTCTAGAAACCAGGGATGCCGCTAAGGATTCTACCATGCATAAAACAGTCCCTCACAACAAAAAATTATCTGGCTCAAAATGTCAACGGTACCAAGGGAGAGGAACTTTGAGCTGATCCACTGTTTCTTGTTGACAGTTGTGGTTGGGGTCTCACCTACCGATAAAAAGTATGGTCCAAGAAAAGCCTAATTGTATCCAGCACTAGCCAACTCTCACCCATCCTCAGTAACATGGGGGAGAAATTAGAGGTGGGATACATGAGTAAATGGAAATGCTTCTTTGTGAAGCTAACTTATTCTCTATTTTAAAGAATGCTCAGTTAACTCATGGGAGTATATTCAGCTACCAGGGTTATCTGAATTCAGGTACCTGTATTCAGGTAACAGAGTTATGTTCCCCCCACCCATAAATCAAATGTTGACTTAGGGTTCCTTCAGAAGAAGCAGAGAAGAGTTAAGATCCTCAATGGTGGAGAAAGGAACAGGTAGACTTAGGAGATCTGGGAAAAGTGAAAAGAGAGTAATTCATAAACTATGAAGGGCTGTTCATTTTTATCTTCAGCTGTGTCAAATTACTTATGTGCTTAATACTGTGTTATAATTCAAGTCCCTTCCAGTTATTATTCTATACGTTAGATACTTATTCTTTTCCATTCTTCCAGAGACATAAGAATTGTGAAAAGGTCATTTAAACAGATGTGTTTAAAGACAAGGATGTTGAGTAATGAGCAATGATAAAGATGGGTACTACAGTCTTGCCCACTTCCATGACAGACTATTTCCTTTTTAATCAAAGTAAAGAGAAGAGCGTCTGGCAGGTAGCAGGAGCTCAGTAAATGTTGGTTAGATGAACAAACGGTTCATCATCGAAAGCATCAACTCTCCCTTAATGCATTAATACCCTTCCTTTATTTTATGCAGTTGTTTTCAAGCCCAGACTTTTCCTTCTTCACAGCTTTTATCACATTCTTTTCTTCCTTTATCTTCTGAATGTGACTCTGAGAGAAGCACATTCATCCTTGCCTTGGTTTACTGATTGTTTCTCAAATCTTTAATATTAACATCCTTTGACCAACTTGCTGCCAAATTACTCCTTTTAAACATACCTCTTTGCATACTTTCTACTACTTTTAAAAAGTTGTTTTATCAATTTGATTTCACCAATTAGCTTGCAATTCTACAGTTTATTAAACAATTATATATTCTTTACAAAATCACTATTTGGCAAAAATAGGGAAGAAGGTTAGTATGGTATAGAGTAGGACTGTCAGTAGCTAGGCATTAAGAGACTTTAAGTGATAATTTAGGTTTTAATATTAAATAGTGTGAATTTTGATAAACCTCTGAGAATTTGACAAACCTCTGAGATGATATCTAAGCAATGTCTCAGTTAGACAGTGACTTATGTCACTGAAATTTAGAAGGAGGAAAGATATTATCTGATATTCGGATTCTAGCAAAAAATACTTTTATCTCAATACTTTCATGAAGGAAAATAATTATGAAGACACTAAAATTTGGAAGTGCAGGGCCAGTTTGTTACCTTAGTTACAAATAAGTCTTACAGAATATTAATATTATTGTTAGTATTGACAATACTATATTATTATAGAAAATATTATTAACAGGAGGATGAAAATAAGTATTTTGCCACTGTTCAGTGGAAATCATTCTTTCAGTAAAAAAGAGTTTAAAAAGGAAATGTTTTTTCCCTACTCATCTTGCCTTCAATCAGTCCAGCTGCCTTTTAGCAGTCAAGCAACTGATTATCACTATTGTGTTTGAATCCCACGGAGGCCTCAGAATGAACTGCTTGAGGAAAATGGTTTGAAAGAGATACATACATATACACTGGCATCAGTCTTTAGTCTCTTCTTTCTAGTGGCATTGCTTTCAAGTCAAGTTGGCTTGTGTCCAAAAGAAAAAAAAAAAGCAACAGTTAAACAGCTGGTACCAATTATCCTTATTTCAGTGGGACTCCACACTCAAGTGTCAAGAGGCAAACTGGATCTATGATATGATGGATTTGTTATTTTGTAACTTGATCATGATGTTGGCGCTTACTTTGCCCATTGCCTTCTATTTAATCTCCAGAATCACATACCTAAACTCTCACAGCAAGCAAGTGTGGTTATTTTGTGTGTCTTTATGAACTCATTAAATTATTAGAATAAAAAAAAAAAAAAGAAAACTGGATATAAAAGTTTGAACAAGTATTTACCTGATGTCAAAATATATTTTGATACTAGCTCAGGGATATGGAATTCTAGAAGAGAAAAATACTGTGATAATGAACATAATGATATGTATGTAACATTTTTTCTAGTATCAATGATTGTTAAAAATATAGTTCTTCTCAAATTTGCTTATGGAAGTTGTATTACATTATTGATTTGTTTAAAAATATTTGTCTTCCAAAGATATACAATGACATTTTGTAACATATTCTCATATTTATACTTCATGTTTTAAGTTTTATAAAGTTGCCTCATTTTTTTAAGGAGCTTAGATTGTAACTCTAGCAGTCTGAGGTGCTATTCTCTAGAACCAGGAAGTAAATGTTGGCAACATTAAATAGGATTTGGACAAGAAAAATTCCAGTTCATAATTTTAGTCCCTAAGAAGTACAAGTTCTAAATTTGGCAAGATATACTGGTTTTAATATGTTCTACTCTGAAATAGAAACTCTCTTGAAAGTTTACTTTAGGAAAAAGAAATCCATTGCTCTCCATCAAGACAAGCATCTCACGAATCACAAAGAGGATTTTGTAACTAAGCAACGAAGGTCAGTGAGACTGTGACCAAGGTTTGGAGAACCAGCTGAACACACACACACTCCAAGAAAAGTGTGGACCTGCACTGCAAGGGAAGAAAATCAACACTGTATTTTGAAGCACTCCTTTTTAAAACCTGTAATTCCATTGTACTATGCAGGTGTACACTGAAAAACAGCTGATAAATCTGCTCTAGATCCACATTTTGAATAATAAAATTATATTTTACTCAAAAGATTTTCCATTATAAATATACTCTGATCAGCCAAGAAACTGGAAAACAAACACCAACAAAACCTTTACATAGGCATTTTTCTAACCGGATGATTTCACTTGAATAGTACCTGATTACTTGATTTTCCTAGGCAAAGCTACATACTCATAAAGAAAGGATAAGATTTGCTGAGTCCTTCAGTGGAGACTGTTAAAATGGATGAAAAGCTTTCATGAGTTCTCATAAACTTTCCCAAGTGACTGTAATTGATATTTGTTTTTTATATTGATATAAAGCATAGCATATTGATCAATACTACAAAATTATGGTACTTATCAGAATTCTAGAAGGTGACAAATATTACACTGATTGCAGAGTTGTTAGTTTGAGAAGCTCAAAACTGTCCTGGGTCTGAAGCTCCAAATAATTGTGTCAGAAATTGTATTGAATATTACAATCATTTGCACTGTTAGTTTCACAAGTGCCTCACTGGGTAAGTAACAATGCAAAGAACTTTAAAGTTTACATGTAACTTCAAGTCTTCTAAACTTCAGCTGGGTGGATTTGGTAGGCAACTTGGATACATTTGGTTTTATTCTATTTGCCTACTTTACATCCTTTTTTTTTTTTTTTTTCCAAAAACCAGGTTCATATATGTGAAAAGAGACTGCTGTTGCCTAAAGTGTTCACCACATGCTCAGAGAAGCTATTAAGTTGAATAGCTGGTTGCATTGAATTATCACTTAGTTCTATGACATCATATTTAAATTCCTTAAATCTAAACTCAATAATGAAATTCCTGATGCCGTTTTAGCAATACACATCTTGCCTAAGAAATGTAATACATATTGATCAAAGAAATGAAAAGAACGTGGGATGTATTCATGGAATCAAAATTTCAAATTGTTTTCACATATTGTACCAGTGCAGGAAAGGCACAGATATGCATTTTCTTTATGATACATTCACCTCCTCTAACTCTTCTACCTACTTCTATTTTTGCCTATTGCACATCTAACTTGGCTTCAATGAGGCCATAATTAAGTGTAATCTTGTTGTTGGCTTAAAAAAGAAACCTGTACGTCACAGTAATGTGGCATTCACTGGGCCTTAGTGTTATCATCTCAGCACAGATGCATGACCTGAAACTACTATTGGATATTGAGAAAATATATTTGTGTGCCTGTAAGTTTACAGGTGAATGCATAAGCTGCTTGGTTCAGCAGTATTTTCTGAACTTGTAACCTTTCCCTCTTCACTGACCCGCAGGAGGGAGGAGGACTTTATAATAGCAAGGACTCTAGATACATTTGAGAATTTATGCCCCAGTGCAGAGAACAGTAGGGAAGTCAGACTTAGGCACAGGATAACTGACTGTATCAGAAGAATATCAGGCACCACATTAAAGTTCACTTACACACTATCTTATCAGTCAGATTGTTTTTAATGCATAAGACAGTCCTGTAGAGAAAGCTGGATATGGAATAAAAACCATATATATACACACATATACCATACACACACACACACACACACACACACACATATAAACAGATTAGTGCAAAACTATGGACATCATTTTAAAGGTCTACTTTTTTATTTGTAAAACCAAAACTTTAAAATATTATATTGTTTATACATTCTAAAAGTATAAATCATCTAGTTAATGTTTTCTTAGAAATCAAATTTAAATGGAAATAAAGAATGAAGCAGAATTTTCAAAGAAATGATTCATAAGCCAAAACTTATCAAAAACATTATTAAAAGAATAAGAGTTTTCCCCTAATATATTCACTACATATATCCATATATCCTTTAGTAATATAAGTAAACTTCTTTAAAAATATTTTATCCAAATGTCATCCTTTGGACTGGAAAAATACTGAATATTATTTTAGATAAGAATCATGAGTTGAAAAAGATTATCATTTAGTAATATAATTTTTTTAGATGTGAATAGGTAAATATATTATCTTTAAATATTTCTATAATATGTACTAGGCCTTTTATCTCCTTATAAAAATGAATGTGTTTCAAAACAGATTTGCCATAAGGTTTTCATATATGACCAATTTTCACAATAAATGACATCTGTGAGCCAGATGGAATTAACAAAAAAATCTCTTTACTTCCTGTGTTGCTCAAGAGAAAAATAATACTGATCATTTTGACCTCAAAACAACCACAATTTCATTGTCTGAAGATTACAGCATTTTTCACATTTGCTCCTGGAACAAGATAGGTTTTTTCAAACCTATTGAAAAAAACAGTTTTTTCAATAGGTTTTATCTTGTTAAAGGATTAATACTTTAAAAAAAAAAAACTACCTATTGAAAGCTAGAAATTTTCTATACTAACATGATAATAAACTATCTGGGCTTCTATAAACCTAGTTGCCTCACCACTTTTCCACTATAATACTGGCAAATAACATACAGATAAAGCAAATATTAGCTCAAATTTTAAATTTAAGTACTGATATATTCATTTAGTAGTTAAATTTAAAGTTTTATAATGTATTCTCCAGAATATCTAAAATCATGTAAATCTTACACAAGAAAAACAAAACATAGCAACCCTCAAATTTCAGCTCATTTGGTAAAATAACTTTCAGTGTTAATAATTTGACTTATACATTTAGTATTTCAGTTTGTTTGTCTTGTTGTCTAGGCATAAACAAAGCAAACTGACAGTTAATATAAGAATGCATCTACTGTTACAGAAGAGAACAACAATGAAGGACAGGAAGACAAAGATTTTGTCATAATATAGAAAAAACATTTAAAAATTCCTTACATTTGTAAATGAAGAAAATATATGAAAAAACAAATTTTTATGGGTTATGGGGTACTTTGATGCATCTTTATGTTTAGCACTTTATGTGTAATGTTGAATATTTGCAAGTCACCATTTCCCATAGACTGGAGTCTACTAAGGTAGGAATAATGCTTCATTCATTTATGCATTCTAAGTATTTAACAGACCTTTTGAAAGCAATAAAATTTGGTAAATGAATGAAATCCTTCCATCAGTTTCATCAATAGCCATCTGTCAATATTACTATGTGTTATTATTGAAAAATTAAAGAATAAATTTTAAATAGCAGAATGAATAATTCTTTGTCAAAAATATATTTAGTTGACATTTGTCTTAACTAATCTTTTCACTCTCAAAACAATAAGAAATTATTATTAAATGTTTTATATTCATTTATTAACAAAATTACAATGGAATTGGTCTGGTTTCCCCATAATACTTCAATATTTTATTTATATACATGTTAAATTTTTTTAACTGAAGACTTTGTCAATAAATTATTAATGATATCAATATCTGAGCAAAGACTATCTTTGGGGTGAATAAGAAATATAGGGGCTATATAATCAATTATATTGAAGACTCTACAGAAATAAAATGGCATATTGCTAAAACAATCAGTTGGTCATAATATTGAAATAAAGTAAATGTTTGATTTGAAAGATAGAAATTTCTGTATTATTAAAAGGAAAAATGTTAAAGTCTTAACTGAGAACTTAAGTCATTTTTTATTTTGTGAACAATATAAAATTAATGAGATAGAATTCCAGAGTTCTTGTATAAACACCCATTACTGACCGTCATCAGAAATTCCAAGCAGTCTCAATTTGTGCAACAGTGTATATACAGTTGTGCGTGTGTGTCTGTGGTAACATGTAAGTATATATGTATGTATGTGTCCATCACCTATCATCTATGAATTTATCTATCTATCCATTTATCATCTGTATATTCATCTTAATAGTGTTAACAGCCATAGCTATACACTGCTTTTTTTCATATGGATGGACTTAAGACTACAGAAACTCTAAGCAACTTAATATCTGACATGAGATATCAAACTGTGAATATTTTTCATTAACATTACTGTTTTCTCATTGATTTCATAGAGAAAAAGAAACATATTGTTCCAATGATGCATGATACATTGGTTAAATTTTTCAAAAAAATTATAAGTAATTATATATAAACACATACACATATACAACAAGGGCATATTATCACCACTAGACAAAAAGGAAAAGCAATAAAATAAAAGAAATTGCTTATATCTAGAAATGTAGCCGTATCTTCAAGTGTGAATTAAAAATCATGTTTTTCAGATCTATGCTATCCTGATTAATAATGGTTAAACAAACACACCGACAAAATGCACTCTGGAATTAAAATATGTATGTTGTAGTTAAAAGTTAGCAATATGCATCCATAGAACAGTATTATTTTTAATTGTTACAGGATACTTAGAGCACAAAATATATGTGTAAATTAAATTGAAAAACAATCTATGGTTCCACAGTTAGAAGGACAGGCACTAGGTGGCCTTGAAATTTGAAAAATTCCTTCAAATCAGTTGTTATAAACTATTATGAACAGTTGTTATAAAACCTGTCCTGGAATTGCTGCCCGTCTTTTACTTTCAAAGTATAATCCCTATTTTTCATATAAAGGATTTTCCAATACCTAGCCATAAATAAAGACCATCCACACAGCATTGATCTACAGAGGCTGCGATATTTTGACTGCTTGTCGTTTTTTTCCCTTAAACTACTTTTGTGTTGGTTTGGTTTTTCAGTAGAGTTCTACTATGGTATTCTGGCAAAATAGCAATGACCCACTCTCTGACTCATACAGTATGATTGTTTCCAGAAGTGTAGAAACATGATTTCATTTCCTCTGTCTTTTTTTTTTTTCTTTCTTTCTTTTGTTACAACTATATAGTGGGGTGAGTTTGGGATGCATATGACACTCCTTACAAAGAAATTGGAAAAAAAAAAAAAAAAACAGCACATGAGGAATAGGGAAGACAATTATAGATAATAATGTGTCATTTTCTATGTGCTTTAAAAGTTATTGATCCAGCTCACCATGTAGTGGTCCTGAGAGTATACTAAATATTTATACTGATGGATTTCAACAAATTTCCTTACCCCCAAATTACCTGCAATCGCAAAGAAGGATGTGATAAGTCTATACATTTACACAATTTTCATACCATATTAAAGTATTGTAGCATTATTTCTCAATTATTCAATTTTCCAGTATAGGTTCCTAGGATTTTACATATAGACATATGGCAATTTCAAATATGAAGAGTTCATACTTGAACAGTCAGAACAGTGCAACAATTTACCTTTCTTCAAAAATCTGAACAGAAATGAGTAATATACTTAGAATAGCCATATGGTTTACATTTCTTCAAATTAGTCTCTGCAATGTCCACATTAAGCACTATTTTGCTAATCCCACATTTAACTTGAAAAGTGCTTTTCACAGTTAGAAATTTATTTTTATGTTGAATACTTATTTCAGACTAATTCAAGTCTATTTTAATAAATTTTTTCTTCCTTCATACTTCTCTCAAGTCAGACACATCCTACATCACTGTGAGACTAGATGGAGTATAGGTCATATCAACATAGTCTCTGACTCACAAATAAACAAGAGCTTTCAGTTGCCCACCAGAGCGTAAGAACAACCTTCTGTCCTCTCACACATCTCCTCCATCTCCAGCAGACTCCAGCAAATAACTTTCACTATTCAACGCACATGACCTGTTTTTCATATCTGAACTTTCAATCATGTTATTCATTCTTTTGAAACATATTTCTTTTCTTCTCACATATCAGTCTTGAAATTCTGCCCATCACTGAAGACTGTTCTCAAATACCCCACCACATGGAGTCTGTTTTTGACACTCACAAACCTTAGAGGTGCATTTTGTTCTGACTGATCCTCCAGCATTTTGCTCATGTCTTGCAAATGGCACTAATCACATACAAGGCTTAGTGTGCTCATTTAGCAAAGTTAAAAATGAAAATGTATTTCCTTCCCCATCTTCTTAAACATTAATTTTGGAGAGCAAAAACTGACACTTGTTCATCTTTGTAAGTAAAACACACCACATAAACACAAGCTCAATACCAGGATCACTCCAGGTGGTTGGTTTATGAAAACAGCCTATGAAATTCATGCTCCTTCAAATGACATAGCTTTAAACAGATAAAGGGGAAGAAGGTAATATAACACTGCCACCACAGAGTTATCTGATATATTTTGTTTCTTGAGAGGAAGTAAATTTTTTCTACCATCACACCACTAGACTTGCCTATTCTTTCCTATACCTTTATTTACAATGTATCTATATGACAGTATCCTTAGGTTACTCCGTGGTGATTATTCACTGACTAATCTGTTTTTTTGTTTTTTGTTTTTTAAGCAAACCTCTATTCCGAATGACATTTACTACCATTGAACTTCTTAGTTTGAGCATTTAGGTGTTTGGAAGAAGATACAATATCACACTCATGTAGATAACATCCCTACATTGTGTCAAATATATAAACTTTAACCACAGATCTCTTCACATATCTGGCCAATTTAACAAGCTCCTTAAACAACACTTTACAACATGAAACAATATGTGGTAAGAAAATATTTTGTACTGAATATCTCAACAAGTCAATTTTCCTACTAAAGATCGATACAAGTTAATTTTAAACACATTTTCTGCATGTAAGATGACATTTCTTAAACAGATTAAAATTTAAAGAAAATGCAAAAATCTGTTTCACTAGAAATAGTCAGAAAACATATTTGATCACAGGTTAAATTGATAATTATTGTATATTTGTTACCTGCTGATTATTGTGCCATAGATAATGTGTCAAACAAAACAATGTTCCCACCCTTGTGCATAGCACATTTTTATTGAACAAAAGAGAGAATTTTTTAAAAAGTAAATGCTTTCAGAATTTGTAGCAACAAACCATAACACATGCTATGGAATACAGCAAGCTAAGATAGTATAAAAGAGAATAAGCTAGAGTCTAGAGGATATGGGAAAACATTATAAGAAAATAATGCTTAAGTTCAGAGCTGAAATACAAGGAGTTACTTGGGTAAAAGGGATAAATGCCCCATATCAGCCAAGTGAAAAAAAAAAAAAAAAAAGAA
>SJYX01012075.1:102412-123568 GCA_006410675.1 Oreotragus oreotragus | reverse complement strand
AAGAGACAGCAAATATGGTTCTTGTAATTATGTGACAAGATTATAAGTACAGTTCTTTTCCTTTCAGTTTCAGCTGCAGTGTCTAGTAATACTAAATTGAATAAAGTGGCTTTTATCTTTATCAGTTATCTAAGAGATTAAGCAATGGCACCCTACTCCAGTGCTCTTGCCTGAAAAATCCCATGGATGGAGGAGCCTGGTGGGCTGCAGTCCATGGGGTTGCTAAGAGTCGGACACAACTGAGCAGCAGCAAGAGATTAAGAGGCAGAGAGAAGTCTTGTTAAAAGTGAAGAGATTTTACATGAGGAACTCAGTGTTCTGGTTCCCCTCCTCCACCCCCAGTCCAGCATAATGGGCTGAGACAGGCAAGTCCTTCCCCTCACTTTAAGTAAAGAGAGGAAGTCTTCACAGTGACCAGGAAGAGAGCTTGATGTATGCCCCCTGGGATTCACTGAAAAGCAAAATTGAGGCCACACTATAGGAGGGAAGAAGTGATAGATGCCTGGAAAGGTGCCTGCCCTCCAAAGTCATCATCCAGAGAAAAAAAATGCATAAGTACACATGCTCCAAAGAGGTACATTCATGAAAGAGAACCATGAAAGGATCATCTCTGATTCTATTACAATCAACTGAAAGGGTGAAAATACCTTGGGCCAAAGAACTAGTTGAACTATTAAGATGCCCAAGGGGTTGCAAATGACCAGCCATGAAATTTCTTGCATGCTTAACAAGAAAATTGTACACCAGATATGTCCAGAGTTAGAGTTTCCAAAGAACACACAAAAACTGTCCAGGAGCAGAATTCCTTCATCGTGTTAGTTAGATCTTCAGTTTATGTAGACACGATGTTCATAGTATTCTCAAGTGAAGAGGAATTCATCTCTTTAGTGTACATTATTAGTTTAAGACACTTTAGTTTTGCATTCAGATTGCACAAAATATTCTAGTTTAATGATGCTGACTTGTTAAATTTTTGTAACACTACAGCATTATAAGGGAAGTAAATACTTTCCAATTCTTTTCTGTTACTTCCATCAACTTTGAAAAGCTCTGAATTTGCAAAACAAAGGAGTGGTTCATGTTTGGGAGTTCGTGTAAAAAAATAAATAAATACAAAAAAAAAAAAAAAAGGAGTGGTAGCTATCAGATGAGGAAACAGGAAAAAAAATTGACGTCTCCTTTTTTAACCTCCTCTCCTAGTTGACATTCTTCTGTTTGTATAGGTATGGACATTGCACAACCTTTGAATGAAGAGAAATATACCTATCTAATAAGTTATTACCTGTTTTCTGTATCCATTTGAATTTTATGAAGATCTATGCACACGTGGATCTAACAATGCTAATGCTTCTTCTGAGACCTTTCCCTTTACATTTTATGTTAACCGTAAATAGAAAGAAGCAGTAGGTCTGTATGTGCCCAAAATACTACTGGACATTAGTGGAGAAATAACTCCAGAAAGAATGAAGGGATGCAGCCAAAGCAAAAATCACATCCAGTTGTGGATGATATTGGTAATAGAAGCAAGTTTAGATGCTGTAAAGAGCAATATCGCATAGGAACTTGGAATGTTAGGTCCATGAATCAAGGCAAATTGGAAGTGGTCAAACAGGAGATGACAAGAGTGAACATCCACATTCTAGAAATCAGCAAACTAAAACGGACTGGAATGGGTGAATTTAACTCAGATGACCATTACATCTACTACTGTGGGCAGGAATCCCTTAGAAGAAATGGAGTAGTCATCACGGTCAACAAAAGAGTCCAAAATGCAGTACTTGGATGCAATCTCAAAAACGACAAATTACCTCTGTTCATTTCCAAGGCAAACCATTCAATATCACTATAATCCAAGTCTATGCCCCGACGAGTAATGCTGAAGAAGCTGAAGTTGAACGGTTCTATGAAGACCTACAAGACTTTCTAGAACTAACATCCAAAAAAGATGTCCTTTTCATTATAGGGGACTGGAATGCAAAAGTAGGAAGTCAAGAATCACCTGGAGTAACAGGCAAATTTGGTCTTGGAGTACAGAATGAAGCAGGGCAAAGGCTAATGAGAAATGCTGGGCTGGAGGAAGCACAAGCTGGAATCAAGATTGCCGGAAGAAATATCAATAACCTCAGATATGCAGCTGACACCACCCTTATGGCAGAAAGTGAAGAAAAACTAAAGATCCTCTTGATGAAAGCAAAAGAGGAGAGTAATAAAGTTGACTTAAAGCTCAACATTCAGAAAACTAAGATCATGGCATTTGGTCCCATCACTTCATGGCAAATAGATGGGGAAACAGTGGCTGACTATATTTTCTTGATCTCCAAAATCACTGCAGATGGTGAATGCAGCCATGAAATTAAAAGACGCTTACTCCTTGGAAGGAACTATACTTATGATCAACCTGGACAGCACATTAAAAAGCAGAGACACTAGATTTTGTTTTATTTATTTGTGGTATCCTATGCTTCTCTGGTGGTTCAGATGGTAAAGCATCTGCTGCAGTGCGGGAGGCCCAGGTTTGATCCCTGGGTTGGGGAGATCCCCTGGAGAAGGAAATGGCAACCCACTCCAGTACTCTTGCCTGGAAAATTCCATGGACTGTAGCCCACAAGGCTCCTCAGTCCATGGGCTTGCAAAGAGTCGGACACGAATGAGCGACTTCACTTTCACTTTCATGCCTACTCCTTGTAAGGAAAGTTATGACCAACTTAGACAGCATATTAAAAGGCAGAGACATTACTTTGCCAACAAAGGTCCATCTAGTCACGGCTATGGTTTTTCCAGTGGTCATGTATGGATGTGAGAGTTGGACTGTGAAGAAACCTGAGTGCCCAAAATTGATGCTTTTGAACTGTGGTGTTGTAGAAGACTCTTGAGAGTCCTTTGGACTGCAAGGAGATCCAACCAGTCAATCCTAAAGGAGATCAGTCCTGGGTGTTCATTGGAAGGACTGATGTTGAAGCTGAAACTCTAGTACTTCGGCCACCTGATGTGAAGAGCTAACTCATTTTAAAAGACCCTGATGTTGGGAAAGATTGAGGGCAGGAGTAGAAGGGAACGACAGAAGATAAGATGGTTGGATGCCTCACTGACTCAATGGACATGGGTTTAGGTCGACTCCAGGAGTTGGTAATGAACATTGAGTCCTGGCATGTTGCAATTTATGGTGTCGGAAAGAGTCGGACATGACTGAGTGACTGAACTGGACTGAAATAGAAAGAACAAATAATGGGGCTTTTTAAAATGTTTTCATAAAGATTGATTTTGAATCTGTGTCTTCTGGTAAACTCTTTACTACTAGAAATAGTTCAAAGCAAAGACAGTTAGACTGCATCATACAATTTATGAAAGTATTGAAGCATGACTTGAATAGTGATTATTCGGACAAAAGCTTTATACCATCTTGTCATGTTTTCAGTAAATGATAACATGCTCATATTCATTTAGGTATAAGCCATGTAAACAGATGTTTTTATATAGAAAAGGAAACCCTGAATTGTTGAATTGTTCTAGTATAACTGGGCTCAAACAGACACTTGAGGATTTAAGAGGGAATGCCATGACCAACAAATCCAGACGCTGTTTGAGCTCAAGTAAATCCAACAGCAACATTCAGCTTTATGCTTTTACCCTTGAGAACTGCTTAAATTCAATAGCCATTTGCTGAGTTATGTGAGGGTGAGACAAAAAATGAATATACCATGTAAAATAGTGTTTCAAATAACATATTGGTTTGAAAACATTTATTCCGATTTTTATAAGGCTTTATTTCTTTCCTATGGGTTGAGCTTGTTAAATGAATATTGCCCTTTGAAATAATATAAACTTTCTTCTCCTTAAGGACAACATAAACATAGTTAACCCATACCGTCACATTCTTCTGAGACTAATACTGAATGAAAGAGGGCATTGTCTGGACAGTCAGCAATTCTTTCTCTGCTCAATACCCTTAAAACTGTGTAATTATCTGAGGTGTTGCTATAAATCCAGTATTTACAGCATACATTCCTTTGAGCATGAGGTAATCATATATGTCATACGGGAGGGAAAGAAGTTTCCATTTTTTCTATGAGACAGTTTTGTTTTTTTTTTCCCTAATCACTGAGTTTAAGCCTTGGAAGAAATATGAATGCAAATATTCATGAAATTATGCAAAATTACTTTAATCAATATATTTAATAATTGTAGTAACAATGTCTTATTTCTAGTGAATGTATGATATTACTGCTACTATTTCTTCCTATCTAATGTGAAATTCAAATATTTTCATGCCATAGTACTTGAATTAAAAGCATTCTCACCTCTTTTAGTTTGCTCTGCTATGTAAGTTCAAGACTACTTAAAAATTACTTCTATTAGAAAATTGTAAAGTGGACTGAGCTTAGGAATAAAATGTCCTTAGAAAGGTATTGTCAAGGAACTCTGTTCATTTTTTTGGGTTTTGTTTTCAGACCTTTGCTGGTGTTTACACACACACACACACACACGCACACACACACACACACACACACTACTTGGGATTCCTGAGGATTCTGAGAGTAAATTTCATCTTTAAGGCTCAAGAGTATGTCAGGTCCATGAGGCTTTGTCCTGCTGCCATTGTGAATCAGAGTGTACCACAACATAGAACTTCATACTCAACCTCAGTGAAAAATATTTAACCCCCAAAGCTCTCAGCCTTCTCTTTCTATTGCCCCAGTGTACATCCATTTATTCATCTCAACAAATGTTTGTTAAAATTAATAGCCAGTGTGAACAGGATGGGGAATACAGTATAAATAATCTCTGCTCTTATGGAATTTAAGTCTAGTAGAAGAAACAGATAATAAATACAGAATAAAAACATATACAATATGTGTCTATAGCAATGTGTGCCTGTTACAGGAATTTGACTGTAATGACTTAATCAAATATGGATTTATTGTCTCACATTAAAGAACTTTTGTGGTGACATTGTAATTTTCAAAAATGGTCATACCAATATATTCTATCTTAAATGCTTTTCCTATAATTTAGAGGTAGAGCTTATATTTTCTCCTTTTGAATTTGGTAAGATTCAACTGTGGCAAATGTGACACTATGTGACTTCCATGACTAAATTTTAAAAGGAAATAAAGCTTTTGACTCATCCTCTTGTTACACTTGATTTTGTAAAACAGCTACCAGGATATATAGAACCATACGTAGCCATCCCAGCCCCAGCCCCAGGTCCAGCTGAAGTCTCAGTTGATAGTAAGGTCTATTGACTTTAGATCAATATCTATTATCAACATCTATCAATCAATATCTCTTATTGGAGTCAGTCTTCAGATGATTCCAACACTGCTCCCAACTGACATTAGAGTAGAGATGAGCTGTCCCTGAGAGACTCAGACCAAATTGCACATTTGTGAATAAAATTAGAATTAGTATTATACAAACTACAATATTTTGGAATTGTTTGAGCATGCTTTGGTAACTTTAAATAGGGTGCTAGAACATTTTATGTAAATATTTATATATCTTTGGGAATTAGTGGAAAGTGGACAAAAGGAAGCTTGAAAAGTCTTGAAGTGAGAGTTAGTAAAAAGCCAAAAAAGGAGAGACTATTAATAGAAACCTCATAGCCCTCACTTTTTAATGGCCTTTTGATGTCAGTGGGAACTTTAAGGAAAGTAAGAAAAATATCATTGTAATCTGGAGGAAAGGGAGAAACTACTTTTTACTACCACTTGTTGTGTGGTAATAGTTCAGATGTTGTCACCTATAGTAATGTGGAAAATAGCATATTTGTCTAGTGAACTTGGCCAGGCAAACTGTTGAAGATGCTGCCCACTTTCTTCAAGCTATTTCTAATAAAATGAGAAAAGAAAGTTCTAGGCTAAAGAAAGAAACATTAGATAAAAGTGAACCAGGACTTACTGAGAAGTCCTAGTCAGGCAGGGGAATTCTCATTGTTTTTTAGATATATTTTATATACATTGTTTGTATAGAAGAAAAGATGCTAACATTAAGAAATTATTTCGGACCAAATATCAAATCCAGAGGGCATACCTGGAATAGATAAGAACAAAAATCACTAACACTCTTGAGCAGCTTATCTGTCTGCTTTGCCACTTTAAGCATGGTAATTTTATATTCATATTCATAAGATGGCCATTGCACCTGCAGAATGCGTCTCACTCTACATAGGAGGGAGGTTAAAAGCTAAGAGCATGCTGCCTAAGTTATTTAGACTCTCTTGCTTCAAATTCAAAATTAGTAAAATGAGATTAATAATAGTAACTACCTCATAGCTATCTCATTCCTTAATACATTAATAAGGATAAAGCATTTGAAATCATGCCAGAAACATGAGTACTACAAGCTTATTTATTTTAAAGAAGGAAAAAAATGCCTGCTGAATCTGTTCTTCTAATCAGAAAAACAATAACTTTTATGTATGCCCTGATTTGTAGACTATCTCTCACCTCCCCTTTGCCAAAACTGAATTACAGTTTTTTAAATGTAATTAAAGAGTATCAGAGACCTAGTAGTCAAGAAAAAGAAAAAGGGACATTGAGTGGGCAACTGTCATCAGTGTCCTCAAAGAAAAAAAATGTAAAATCTCATATGAGCAAGTCCTAGGGATTCTGAACCTGGTCTAAGGACCTAAGGCAATTCAAGAAGGATGGGAATATACAGTGAGAATGTGCTATATATAATTGTGACACAATTTATTGCTATAAATAGAATATTTAGGAGTAATATTGGAGTAAATACAGTGGGGAGCACATAATGAACTTTGAAGACCAGAGCAACAATGAGCTCTGTTATGTAAGCAATTATGTGTGTATATATATATATATACACATTTTTCTTTTATATATATTCATATATTTATAATTTTCTTTCATTATATCTGAGTTATACTTTATGTTAACTTTAATTATATCTGAGGTATAGTTTATTTTTATTCATATCTTTTACTTTATATACTTTAATTATATCTGAGGTATAGTTTATTTTTATTCATATCTTTTACTTTTGAAACTTTATGTGTTTTTATTTACCTTTCTTTAAGGTATTCTGTCATATCACATGTTTCGTTGAATCCTCTAGAACTTTTTCAGTTATTCAATTTCAATCTCTGGATTTTTCTATTATTTAATAGTTTTTATTTGTTATTATTATTGGTTTTCTGTTCATTCATTGATCTCATACTGTCCTATAATTTTTAATGCAGTTTTCTACAATTTATACTAGTATAAATATGCTAGTTAATTGGAAGCCCTTATTGACTAAATGTAATATCTAACCCAGTTGGAGTCAGTTTCTATTAATTTCTTTTTTCCTCCCCAAAGTATGAGTCATTTTTCTGTTCCTTCACATAACTATTAGTTTTTTGTTAAAAATTGGACATTTTACATCAAGGTGTGTGTGTGTGTGTTTTGTTTTTTTTTTTTGCTGAAGATTCTCACTTTTTCTTCTGAGACTGTTTAATGTTTATTCTAGTAGGCAGGTGGCTGAATTTAAAAAGCGAAATTTGCTTACCCACAGTGGTTCATAATGATACCTCTTCCCACTTTTTCTTAGATTTTTGCACTTTAGTCTTTACTCTGGCTACCTGGTGGCGTCCCTCTGCTTACATCATTGAGAAATTAGCCATGGATTTGGGTAGAACTTAGATTTTGAGGATTACTTTTCCTGTAGTTTTCTTTCTTCTATGCTGCTAAGTCACTTCAGTCATGTCCAACTGTGTGACCCCATAGACGGCAGCCCACTAGGCTCCCCCGTCCCTGGGATTCTCCAGGCAAGAACATTGGAGTGGGTTGCCATTTCCTTCCCCAATGCATGAAAGCGGAAAGTTAAAGGGAAATCACTCAGTCGTGTCTGACTCTTCGCGACCCCATGGTTGGCAGCCTACCAGGCTCCTCCATCCACGGGATTTGCCAGGCAAGAGTACTAGAGTGGGCTGCCATTGCCTTTTCCAAATTTCTAGTTGCTCAGTCATCCCGGAGTTCAACTTCTTAACCTCAAACCAAAAAAGGCTTTAGCTTACTAATGTCTATGCTGTGTTCAGGTAAGTTACATGCTCCAAGTATGTTGCATGCAACAAGTATGTCTTTCAAGGGTAGAATTCTCCCTAGTTTCTACAGGTTTGTACTTCATGCTGTCAGGGATCTACCACATGCTTGTGTCATCATTAGTCTTCCAGAGATTTGGAAATAATTTATATTCAATTTTGGATTTTAGCTATTCTGTGACTTTTCTCTACCTTCCCTGAATTTAATCATTTGCCATCTTGAACTAGTAAGGCATATAATTTGGGAGACTCACAGGAAGAGTAACCCTCAAAATGTAAGTTCTACCCAAATCAATGGGTAATCTCTAAATGATGTAAGCATAGGGAAGCCACTAGGGAGCCAGGGTAAAAACTGAGGTGGATCTCCTGAACTGGAGTTGGGAGATGAACTCAGGCTGAAAGCCAGATGCTCACATCTCTTACCCTATAGAGTAGTATTTTTTTTAATAAAACTTCTTTTTCATTTTTTGACCTAATTTTGATTTGCAATGATTTGGTGAAGTTTTTATTAACATCTGCCATTATCAGAAGCTCCAAATACATTTTTAACCATTCTAATTTCCATTTCTTTTCACAGTATACTAGCATTGTTACCTATGTTTGTACATTTTTCTTTTAGGGGGATTTCATAATCTCACTTGTATATTTGGTGCAACATAATATTTTATGCACCTGCTCCAAACTATCTAAGATGGTGTATCAGTTTGAAGCACTGTTTAGATTATCACTATCATTACTCAAGTTCCAGGACTGCTAGTTTTCCCTGCCATCAGCCTTCATATATTTTCTAATGCTGTTTAATTAATTCTCCATTAACCTCTGCCTCCATTGTGTAATTTTTATAACCTAAATATCTAAATGTATATTACTTTTAAAAATAATAATTCTAGTATCTAGTTACTGAGATCAGGATTCTAAGAGGCTGAGCAGAATAAGAAGCACATTCCAATTTGTTTGGCCATGGCTTTAAGTTGATAGAATGAAAGGAATACTCACATGTATGAAGAAAGGTTATTGCTCATCTCTTCCTTTCCTCACTTTAGAAAGAATAAGCATTATGCACACCCAACTTTTCTCCATCTTATTAACCACTTACTGATATGAATATAATGTTCAGAATAAGGCACTGGTGTAAGAGGGAGCAGCATATTTTTTTTTANATTCTCCAGGCAAGAACATTGGAGTGGGTTGCCATTTCCTTCCCCAATGCATGAAAGCGGAAAGTTAAAGGGAAATCACTCAGTCGTGTCTGACTCTTCGCGACCCCATGGTTGGCAGCCTACCAGGCTCCTCCATCCACGGGATTTGCCAGGCAAGAGTACTAGAGTGGGCTGCCATTGCCTTTTCCAAATTTCTAGTTGCTCAGTCATCCCGGAGTTCAACTTCTTAACCTCAAACCAAAAAAGGCTTTAGCTTACTAATGTCTATGCTGTGTTCAGGTAAGTTACATGCTCCAAGTATGTTGCATGCAACAAGTATGTCTTTCAAGGGTAGAATTCTCCCTAGTTTCTACAGGTTTGTACTTCATGCTGTCAGGGATCTACCACATGCTTGTGTCATCATTAGTCTTCCAGAGATTTGGAAATAATTTATATTCAATTTTGGATTTTAGCTATTCTGTGACTTTTCTCTACCTTCCCTGAATTTAATCATTTGCCATCTTGAACTAGTAAGGCATATAATTTGGGAGACTCACAGGAAGAGTAACCCTCAAAATGTAAGTTCTACCCAAATCAATGGGTAATCTCTAAATGATGTAAGCATAGGGAAGCCACTAGGGAGCCAGGGTAAAAACTGAGGTGGATCTCCTGAACTGGAGTTGGGAGATGAACTCAGGCTGAAAGCCAGATGCTCACATCTCTTACCCTATAGAGTAGTATTTTTTTTAATAAAACTTCTTTTTCATTTTTTGACCTAATTTTGATTTGCAATGATTTGGTGAAGTTTTTATTAACATCTGCCATTATCAGAAGCTCCAAATACATTTTTAACCATTCTAATTTCCATTTCTTTTCACAGTATACTAGCATTGTTACCTATGTTTGTACATTTTTCTTTTAGGGGGATTTCATAATCTCACTTGTATATTTGGTGCAACATAATATTTTATGCACCTGCTCCAAACTATCTAAGATGGTGTATCAGTTTGAAGCACTGTTTAGATTATCACTATCATTGCTCAAGTTCCAGGACTGCTAGTTTTCCCTGCCATCAGCCTTCATATATTTTCTAATGCTGTTTAATTAATTCTCCATTAACCTCTGCCTCCATTGTGTAATTTTTATAACCTAAATATCTAAATGTATATTACTTTTAAAAATAATAATTCTAGTATCTAGTTACTGAGTACAGGATTCTAAGAGGCTGAGCAGAATAAGAAGCACATTCCAATTTGTTTGGCCATGGCTTTAAGTTGATAGAATGAAAGGAATACTCACATGTATGAAGAAAGGTTATTGCTCATCTCTTCCTTTCCTCACTTTAGAAAGAATAAGCATTATGCACACCCAACTTTTCTCCATCTTATTAACCACTTACTGATATGAATATAATGTTCAGAATAAGGCACTGGTGTAAGAGGGAGCAGCATATTTTTTTTTAATTTTCTTATCTGAAGATGTTCATTGTCTTATGTACATCCTGACTTGTTATTCTAAATAGTAAGATGAACTTGTTTTAAAAGGTTTGAAGTTAACTGCTTCAAAATCTTGCAGCTTTAATATTTACATATGTATATGTACATATGGGTTTCCCAGGTGACTCATGGGTAAGGAATCCATCTGCAATCCAGGAGACTCAGGAGATGGGGCTTCAAGCCCTAGGTTGAGAAATCCCTTGGGGGAGGGCATGGCCATCTACTCCAGTGTTCTTGCCTAGAGAATCCCATGGTCTGAGGAGTCTGGTGGGCTACAGTCCACAGACTCATGAAGAGTTGGACACAACTGAAGCAACTGAGCACACACATACGTGTGCATGCACACACATGATTAGTTGTGCCCAACTCTTTACAAACCTGTGGACTGCAGCCTGCTAGGCTCCTCTGTTCATGAGATTCTGCAGGCAAGAATACTGGAGTGGGTTGCCATTCCCTTCTCCAGGGAATCTTCCCTACCTAGGGACTGAACCCTGGTCTCCCGCACTGCAGGCAGTCTTTACTATCTGAGCCACCAGGGAAGCACCCCCACCCATATATATATAGTCTAAAACTACAAAAGAATAGATGTATGTGTGAGTAAGTGAAAGTGAGTGTGTGTGTGTGTGTGTGTGTGTCTGTGTGTCTGTGTAGGTAGTCAGTGAGATCTGAAATTTCTAACATACTGTGTCAAAACTTATGACTCAAAAATTTAAAGCCTAAAAAACGTTATATTATTTCAACATTTAGAGATCCGACCAACTCTTTTCTGTCACTAGAGAACAGAAGAGTAGATGAGAGACAAGTCAGTGCTAGTACACTACCTTCTGCAGTACGTTCTGAACTCTTAAAAAATGGATAGACACAGTCTTTGTTGGGATTCTTGCATCTTGTGATACA
The DNA here is from genome assembly GCA_006410675.1 of Oreotragus oreotragus. Lineage (NCBI taxonomy): Eukaryota > Metazoa > Chordata > Mammalia > Artiodactyla > Bovidae > Oreotragus > Oreotragus oreotragus. The sequence goes on along the minus strand of SJYX01012075.1, from coordinate 111,995 downwards.
ACTATTAGAAATAAATAGAAAGAATGTTCAACTTGTGCCTTTCTTGTCCTGCCACACACTTCTTCCTTCAGCCATATGTCATTAATATAGCTAATGGGATTTTGGCACCAGACTGACTGAGAAGGGATGTGGTAAAGGTGGGGGTGGATGAAAGCGGATGACATGAACAAGGAAAGCACTCAATATTTCTCTGTTTAAGCGGAGGCAGCTCCATCAGCCTTGCCTTTAGTACTCACTGACAGGGCTGGAAGCCCTTCTATACATGACTGTGTCTCATGCATTCATGGACTGCTCTGACACCACAGACCCTTTTGTTTGGATCTGAAAATACAGCTCATTGCTTTCCTTTTCTCAGCTGCCATATGGCTTTGTGGAAACTGGCCTGAAAGGAAGCAGGGGAAAGAAAAAAAAAACTAGAAATAAAACAACCAACAGATGAAATTGATTTATTTTAAGCATTAAGAGATGGGGGTGGAGGCCTTTCAGAAACATAAAACCTTGCACTGAGCAGGCACACAGGCTGCTCATATGACAGCTCTTGTATACGTTTTTCTTTAAAAAAAAAAAAAAAATGTGGCAGAAAATAGAAGGCCCATTGTTTTACCTAACTACTGTATCCAATTTGAATGAAATGGAATTTTCAAGCTTAAGTAAACTGACTGCTCATTTTGCCAGTGTACTTTAGTTTTAGTTGGACAAAATACTTCAAAATGTTAAAATATGTACGGGACATCAGTCTTCAAGAAGTTTATCTTACTCTAAAACTTTCCAAATAATTCTAGACTGTAAATCACTTCATTTTAGTTCCTCAACTTTAAGCTTTTCAATTTAGGCAGTTACAGCACTCTTCTAAATTGCTTTAAAAGCCTAATTGGAATATATCTAAAGGATGGATTTTGAAACGACATTTTGTCATGCTGTAAAGATATGACAGGAGTGCTTAAAAACAAAATAATGAAGGAAATAGATTTGAAAAGACAGTCATATCCCTGGAAAATTTCATTAAATTGAAATATTTAAAATGTTAAGAACAAGATATATTTGAACTCTAAAACATGATTCTATAAGGCTATAACTTTTTATTTGGATGTTTAAAATGTAAATAAAGGTTAATGTAATTGACATAAGTATATACAAGTGAAGTTATTTTATTGATACTTATTTTCTTAGTTCAGTGCTCAAGTATATATTGCTAATACATATTATATTTTTCTAAGAGTTCCCCATATTTGTTTAAGTAACTGTTAATCACTGGGCTATCTAGGCTTGGATTTTGAACTTTTATTTTAAACATAGGTTGAAATACATCAGGTTTCACTGTGTGCAAAGGAGAAAGTAGGCTGTGTATACACCTGGTCTGCTTCTTAATTCATTAAAGAAAAAATTCAGAAAGATAGATATATATGTGAGTGGTCTACATGACACTGGGTCAGAGTTGTAAGTTTAGATCTATCACTAATAGCTTGTTTGACTTTAGCAAGTCATTTAATGTCCTCTGATGATGCTTTTTTTTTTTTTTTTTGTCCATGTCTCAGCATTATCCAAAATTTAAGAAACGTATATATCCCTGTATTTAAAGAAAATTTTGCTGCAAAGCCTAGGATTTAAATGGATAAAATTAGTGCTGCTCTAAAAATCTTCACTATGGTGAAGCTATGGTTTTTCCAGTAGTCATGTGTGGATGTGAGAGTTGGACTATAAAGAAAGCTGAGTGTGGAAGAACTGATGCTTTTGAACTGTGGTGTTGGCAAAGACACTTGAGAGTCCCTTGGACAGCAAGGAGATCTAACCAGTCCATCCTAAAGGAAATCAGTCCTGAATAATCATTGGAAGGACTGATGCTGAAGCTGAAACTCCAATACTTTGGCCACATGATGCAAATAAATGACTCATTGGAAAAGACCCTGATACTAGGAAAGATTGAAGGCAGGAGGAGAAGGGGATGACAGAGAATGAGATGGTTGGATGGCATCACCGACTCAATGGACATGAGTTTGAGTAAAATCCAGAAGTTGGTGATAGACAGGGAGGCCTGGTATACTGCAGTATATGGGTTCCCAAAGAGTCGGACACGACTGAGTGACTGAACTGAACTGAAAAATCTTCATAGCTCCAAAGGATGTTTCTGCAAGTGATTCTGTACAGCTCTTTCTGCCTTTTGGGTAATCATGGTGATTGTGTTTGAAGAAACCAGTTGTGTGATTTGTAAAAATATTTATCAAGTTAAAGCTGAAATATTTCATGAGGAAAGAAATTGAGGTTATAAATTCATCCTAGCATCTGGATATTTGTAGGATTAGAAGAATAAAAGGTCCCCACTTGTAACATGGGGCTATGGGCAAGCAGTTTTTGTCCATTGTAGCCAGCAGGCAGGTAAGTTTTGAGCATGTATGAAGTTTTTAAAGGAGACTGTATTTAAGAATTTTAAATGACTAGCTAAGAGTTTTATTTATATAATAAAAATATTAACATAATATTATATTACATATATATTAAATAACAGATACTTATAAATATAAATATTTAGGAGAGAGATGTATTGGAAAGGAATTTAAAAGCAAACAGTCTTTCTGGTTTTTCTGCTTAAGGTTAGATTAATTTTTATTAAGACCACATGGCATTTGGCACTGTGGTTTAGAATTATGAACTCAGGAAAGGACTATACTACCCGAAATAAAAATACAGGGGAGTAGAAAGAGTAATTGGTTTCAAACAATGCAAATACATTCAAAAGAATTTTCAGGTTTGAAATGTGAAGTTGCTGTTAGTAATTCATTTGTGACTTTATTCTCTGCAGGTCCTTTTCTATGATTTCCACTCTGCAGCTGTGCTTAGGGATCAGCTGTGTTCCCCTGAATTATAAAGAATTAGTTTTCTTCTTTAAGAGGAATCTGGGAAGCATATGGTCTTGTGCAGATGTGCGCATGTGTAATGCTTTTTCTTCTCAGAGTTCAGACAACGGCATGTGGCTCATGGCTCACTTTGTGTCTGTCCAATTTTTGTTCCACATTTTCCAACTTGGAGGAAACAGAAATGGAGCTGCTTTTCACCTCATTACTTGTTCTGTGGAGAATGTACTATAAAGACTTGATGGTTTGTAAGGTCCCAACTGGAGTCAGAAAAATCTTGACATGTATGTTTTGAGACTCAAAAGTTTTTCTGCCTCATTTTCAACTGTGACAAGATGTAAAGAATGAAAAAGGCTTCTCAACAGCTAAACCAGTCAAAATCTTACCCTTGTCATTGAGAGTTTTTAGAGTTCTGAAAATTTGCTTCTATTCCTTAGTGATGCAAACCATCTGGTTTACTTATTTTACGATGATTTATCTGAATATTATTAAAAACACCATATATATTGAAAAAATCATGATTATAATGATTTCCAAGTGAAAATTTGTAATTATCTTGTGAGAAAAAGATTTTTAAAAGTTTTAGTAAATTATCTGATTGTTAATATCTCACTTTTGAATCTATAATTTGACTATCTGGTGACATTTTGAAATGATTTAATGCTATTATTGTCATAACCTTTTCAGAAAATCTGTTTTATGTACCTGTATTCTCTGTTTAAAAGTCTGGGCTTTTACCTATGTCACCACAAATTCAAATATACATTATGATAGATCAGGTGGATCCTTTAGGACATAACTACTTGAGATGATAAATCTAGTGTTTATCAGAACATTCTTTAAAAGCATCCTTCATATTCTTTTATGAAAAGAGTTGCATAGAAAGTTGTTTGAGATGTATTGTATCGATTGAGTTCAAGGTTGCTGCAGCAGTTTGAGTCTAAGAGTTTTCTGGCTGCCTTCATGATAATTTTTTTTAAAAAATTGAAGTATAGTTGATTTACAATGTTGTGTTAGTTTCTAATATACAGCAAAGTGGTTCAGATATATATACTCTTTTTTCACATTCTTTTCCACTGTGATTTATTATAAGATATTGAATATAGTAGGGCTTCTCTGGTGGCTCAGTAGGTAAAGAGTATGCCTGCAGTGTGGGAGAGCCGTGTTTGATCACTGACTTGGGAAGATACCCTGGATCTTCAGTACTTTGGCCACCTCATGCGAAGAGTTGACTTATTGGAAAAGACTCTGATGCTGGGAGGGATTGAGGGCAGGAGGAGAAGGAGACAGCAGAGGATGAGATGGCAGGATGGCATCACTGACTCAATGGACGTGAGTCTGAGTGAACTCCGGGAGTTGGTGATGGACAGGGAGGCCTGGCGTGCTGCGATTCATGGGGTCACAAAGAGTCGGACACAACTAAGCGACTGAACTGAACTGAACTGAGTGACTAACACTCACTCACTCATTGAATATAGTTCTATGTGCTATACAGTAGTACCTTGTTGTTTATCTATTTTATATATAGAATTTTGAATTTGTTAATCCCCAAATCCTAATTTATTCCTCCCCTACCCCCAGACCTATTTTTAAATATTTCATATTCAGGAAGAACTTCAACAGGGATTTGGAACAACACAGAATTACTTTAAAAGACAAGCCAGATATTGAGTATCATTTGAAAACTAAAAATTTATCTTTAGTGATCTAAGTTGTTTTAATTTTCACTGCTATGGGCACCCAATATGGTTTCCATTGCTGTAAATCTTCTCTGGAAACTGAAAACAATTCTTAAATAAACAAACAAAATACAGAGACTAGGATCTCTTAATTTCTTCCACCTTTTACCTCTCTTTGGAAATGTTTCTATTTTAAGAGAGAAACATATTTGTAAAACAAGGGTTTAACTTAGAGGACTCAAATTTTGTAATGTGAAAGTTATTGTGTTTTGTAAATAGGAATAGTATTTGGAAGCAAGAGGCACATGTCCTTTCCAAAATCCTTTAGGAGGTACCAGATCCACAACTAGGTTCCAGTTAGATCTGAATAGGTCACATTCAATTCAGGTCACATACAATTAAGATGTATTTTACAATCAGAACTCTTGCTTCTAATTATATCTGTGAAACGAAAAATAATTGGACAGATATAGGTGGAATTGTCATGAAACTACTTAAGAATCATATAAATGTTTTCCATAAAACCCTGCCTGAACCTCAAGATCCACATCTATATAGAGCAGCTAATTCCATCAAACTATAAGGCTGTTGTAATGATTTGGAATAATCCAATAAACTACAGAATACTTTGTCTGGAATATAATAGGTACTCACTAAATGATAACGTATAATAGATATAAAGCATTTTCTATTTTTTTGGCGGGATACTATAACACACCAGGCATTATATTGCATGTTAAACCTATGGGAGCTTATTTACTATTCTCAACAATTCTCTGAGGCAGATTCTATGATTAACCTATTTTTAAGTGTGAGGATTTAAAATTTAAAGATATTAACTTGTCCATGGCCTCACGTTCTGTGTGTGTTAAGTCACTTTGGCCGTTTCTCTTTGTGACCCTATGGACTGTGTGGCCTGCCAGGCTCCTCTGTCCGTGGGATTCTCCAGGCAAGAGTACTGGAGTGGGTTACCATTCCCTTTTCCAGGGAATCTTCCCAACTCAAGGATCGAACCCAAGTCTCTTAGGTCTCCTGCACTGGCTGGCAGATTCTTTACCAGTAGCGCTACCTGGTTGATACTAACTATAGAACTGGGTATAAAACCAGGATTCTCTGACACAAGAGTTCTTACTGACTAGAATAAACGGTCTCCATTTGGACACCCATCTACCTCTGGTAGCTATAGAATTCATCCCATGTCATCACTATTCTGTTTTTGCAATGATATGTAAGGATACACCTTATAAATGTATACTTGTTCATTCTAGATCAGATATGTAGTTATTATTTACTCTGTTCATCAGATTGCAGGCAGCTGCTTTGCATTTCACCAAGTCTACCTCCCTGATGTAGAATGGAGTAAGCAGTATTACTCTGCAATGCAACATTTTAGTCAAATGAGAATCTAAATTTCTACGTTGATGATTTTCTCTTCTTTGAAAAGAAAATTGGAAGATAAAAGAAAATTCCAAAACAAAAGAATTCTATTTATTTATTTATTTTTAGAACTGGAACGTTTGCACTATGTGAGATGATGGCAGACTGTGGCTTGACAGACTGGTAATATTTTAGCATATCTCTTTTAAAGATCTAAGATTTTGACTGGAATTGTTGAAATAGTTTTTAAAATACTAAAGTCTAGACAAGGAGCATTAAAGACAGAGATTCTATCAACCCTGGAGCAGGTGAATGCAATAATAAAGTGGTAGCAACCATGCCGCCTATGATTTCTCTGACCATTTGATGACACCAGCTGCTCTGCTGAAAAGCCGTTGAAAGCCTTCTTCTTTAAGTCTCCTGGGATATTTCTGATTTTGGCTCTGGATATTTCTTGGCATAGAAATCTTGAACTACAATTTATCTTTATACTGGCAGGACAACTCTAACTCATGATCTTGAGCTTGGATAACAGAGGATTATTGGCAGGGAGAGTTCTGTGGTTGGCCTTTAAAAGCTTTTTCTTTTCCTGTTTCATCAATCCCTTGATTGTTTATCTTTCAGGCATAAGATAATATTTTCACCCTTCTTTTGACCTAATCATGTACTGGACTTTATTTGAATAGATTGTTTGGATTTGTATTCATGTTGAAAGAAACAGTTTTTTTTTTTTTTTTGGTCACTAATGCATATGCATTATGTAGTATACCAAAAAATAATAGTGTGAAAATAATTTCAATTTTCACCTCCTGATGCACATTTTTTTATGATTCAGGAGGTCCCACTGGTCTTTATATTCTGTTCATCTTGTTATGAAGAAAATTTCATGACCAATTTTTTAAAACTATGAACAGATTATTTTGAGCCAATATTTCAGCTGCATACTGGCACTTTTTTGCCATTTCTTCCAAAACAACCTTTATTTAGAGGAGTCAAACATTTAATTTCTATGAAAAGGTAAAATTTTATTTCATAGTTATCTTGTTGATTTCCGAAAGTATGAAACACAAAGATGCAAAATAGAGCAAATTCTGTGAAAACAATGCCTGATATAAACTAGTCAATACATTTCTATTATATTTAAATGATTGTATTGATATTCTCTATGTTTAGCTATCTATTACTTATTTGGGACCAATATTAATAATACATTTAAAATATATTATTTAGCTTTCTAGTCACATGAAGATTTCAAAGGAAAATTAGAAATCATATACAATTTATCTTTTTTTTCATTATAAGTATACTATTTTTTCTTGGTTGGTTTATGTTATCAGCATGTTAGGCAGAGTTATTATATATGAAAATATAATTAAAAATATATGAAAAGTTAGTGCAGTCAATGAAACTAATACTATGGATAATGAAGTACAATACTTAAGCTAACTTTTTGTGTGTTTTATTTTTTGTGTGTTCGTTTTGGTTGGATCATTGGCTTTTGTGCCTAATTTCTCCAGATGGCCAGTTTTCTTTATATCAGAAGATAATTATATTATCCACCTCAATTGTCTGGTACAGCGTTAAAATTTGCAATGAAATAGGTCAGTTCTTGAATAGAGATAGAACAATTTATTGGATGAGACTTCTGTCACTTTCATGCTCTGAGGACTATTAGTCCACCTATGGCTTTGTGTAACTTGGTCCATATAGATATGCTAAAAAATTTATTGGTTTTCCTAGCCATTAAAGTAAGAAAAATATTAGAAGAATATCATCTGAACACTAAATAAATATTAAAAAGTGGATATAATACAAAGTAATATAATAGTTGAAGATATTAAACTCCTAAAAATAACGAATGGAATATTGATTCTTTTAGAAATTTTCTCAAAACTGAAATTGGACAGTAGAAGACAACCATTGTATTGACACAAAACAACATTTGTGAAATATTTCCCTGGTGGCTCAGTGGTAAATAATCCACCCACAATGCAGGGAACACAGGAGACATGGGTTCAATCAGGAAGATCTCTGGAGGAGGAAATGGCAACCTACTCCAGTATTCTTGCCTGAAAAATCCCATGGACAGAGCCGGTGGGGTATAGTCCAAAGGGTGGCAAAGAGTCAGACACAAGTGAGTATACAGGCTTCCCTCATAGCTAGTTGGTAAATAATCCACCTGCAATGCAGATCTTGGTTTGGTTCCTGGGCTGGGAAGATCCACTGGAGAATGGCTAGACTACCCACTCCAGTATTCTTGGGCTTCCCTTGTGACTCAGTGGGTAAAGAATTCACCTGCAATGTGGGAGACCTGAGTTTGATCTCTGGGCTGGGAAGATCACCTGGAAAAGTTAAAGGCTATCCAATCCAGTATTCTGGCCTGGAGAATTACATGGACTGTATAGTCTCAAGGATCACAAAGAGTCAGACCTGACTGAGCCACTTTCATTTTCACACACACACATACAGACACACACATATATATACACACAATTTTCAGTATATTTTCTTTTAATAATATGCCTACATATTTTAGAATGAAGATAGATTCATCTATAATAATGACTTCATAAAGCTGTAATAAGTAATGTTTCATAATTGGCATCATTGTCATTTTGAAAGCATTTTGTTTCTTTTAGATTTTTCTTAATATAAACTTGAGACTCCTAATCCCTACAGGTAAGACAAATAGTCTTTAGTAAATAGGATTCACACTTAAGGGAGACTATAACCTAATCCCCACTTTATATTGTTCCTCTGAAATATTACAAGCTTCTTGCAGCATAGATATTTAGTTTATAGGGATGTAGCAGAAACAAAAGATGTAAAAAATACTTTCACATTTCTTCCTTGAAAAATTATCACAGGTGTACTAGAATATCCAATTAAAGAAAGACAAAACATATAATTATTCTATTTTATAAAAGTGGATATTAGAAATATCTAAAAGATAAATAAAAGTTAATTTTATATTCTGTAATTAAATATATAAGCTACATTAACAAAATTTACTTAACTTTCATTCAGTTCAGTTCAGTTCAGTCGCTTAGTTGTGTCCACCTCTTTGCGACCCCATGAATCGCAGCACGCCAGGCCTCCCTGTCCATCACCAACTCCCGGAGTTCACTTTGACTCATGTCCACTGAGTCAGTGATGCCATCCAGGCATCTCATCCTCTGTCATCCCCTTCTCCTCCTGCCCCCAATCCCTCCCAGCATCAGAGTCTTTTCCAGTGAGTCAACTCCTTGCATGAGGTGGCCAAAGTACTGGAGTTTCAGCTTCAGCATCATTCCCTCCAAAGAAATCCCAGGGCTGATCTTCTTCAGAATGGACTGGTTGGATCTCCTTGCAGTCCAAGGGACTCTCAAGAGTCTTCTCCAACACCACAGTTCAAAAGCATCAATTCTTCGGCACTCAGCCTGCTCACAGTCCAACTCTCACATCCATACATGACAACTGGAAAAACCATAGCCTTGACTAGACGGACCTTTGTTGACAAAGTAGTGTCTCTGCTTTTGAATATACTATCTAGGTTGGTCATAACTTTTCTTCCAAGGGGTAAGCGTCTTTTAATTTGATGGCTGCAATCACCATCTGCAGTGATTTTGGAGACCAGAAAAGTAAAGTCAGCCACTGTTTCCACTGTTTCCCCATCTATTTCCCATGAAGTGATGGGAC
>SJYX01012075.1:63927-85076 GCA_006410675.1 Oreotragus oreotragus | reverse complement strand
AAGAATACATTTGAATCAGTTCTAATAAGATGGATGAAACTGGAACCAATTATACAGAGTGAAGTAAGCCAGAAAGAAAAACACCAATACAGTATACTAACACATATATATGGAATTTAGAAAGATGGTAATGAGGACCCTGTATGCAAGACAGCAAAAGAGATACAGATGTGTAGAGCGGACTTATGGACTCTGAGGGAGAAGGAGAGGGAGAGGGAGAGGGTGGGATGATTTGGGAGAATAGCATTGAAATTTGTATACTATCATGTAAGAAATGAATTGCCAGTGTATGTTCAATGCAGGATGCAGGATGCTTGGGGCTGATGTATGGGGATGATCTGGAGGGATGATGTGGGGTGGGAGTTGGGAGGGGGGTTCATGTTTGGGAGTTCGTGTAAAAAAATAAAAAAAAATAAAAAAAATTAAAAAATAAAAACAAAACAAAACAAAAAACCACAAAGTAATGGCAGATTTGGAAACTGAGTTAAATGTTTCTCAATAAGTAAATAAAAAATCTTGAAAATATTTGTGGTTTTACTTTAATCAAAGCATTGAGGATCCAATAAACCAAAGAGGAACTACCTGATAAAAATCATGGTGAAGAAACAATCAAGAGAAATTAGTTAGAATTACTTATCTGGAGCCACTTTTCACTTGATGGTATTAACTAATACCAGGAGAAACAAAGAGGCTGAAAGACTAAGGAGAAACTTTGAAAGCATCTCAGGTCCAATTTGACCAAGGTTGAAGATCAGGGCATGCCCAAGGCGTGAACAGAGAAAACAGGTGTCGAAATTCTTTTTTGCTTTGGTTTGAGATGGTTAAGATCTCCACCCTAAAACTGGAGAAGGCTGATCCATGAATTTACTATCCAGGTATTAGCTAAAAGCAATTCTTTCTGGAGGAAGAGGAGATTATACTAAATCTGAAATACTTGAGAAGTTTTCAAATAAAAATCCTGGCACACTATATAAAATAACTAGGTACATGAAAAAGGGAGCATACATGGGAAGAACCACCAAAAGCAATAGAAATTAAAATCAAGAGCCTGAGATACTAGAATTTTCTATCAGACTTTCAAATAATCAAGCTTGTATTCTTTAAGGGGATAAAAAGCATAACTAAAACTTTATTTAAAAATGGAAATACATAGAGGGCATGAAATATTGATGTAAAAAGGAAATGTTTGAAATAGAAATAATGTATTGAAATGCAATGATTGCACTTAATAGCAAATGAGAAATAACTGAAGAAAGAATCAGTGAACTGGGAGTTATATCAAAACAAGATATTTAGAATAAAGCCCAGAGAGAAAAAATAATGAATGAGGAATAAACAATATCTGAAAAAAATAATGGCTCAAAAATGTCCAATTATGAAGAAAGATGCAAAATCACAGCAGGACCATTTTTCTTTTAAAATCTGTACATACACATTATAGTAACACAAGTGAAAATTAAAGACAGATATACTTTTAAAGCATGAGAGTGAAAAATATATTTGTTAGCCCACTTTCAATAATTAGACTATTACTTGATTTTTCAGCGTGAACAGTGGAAGCCAGAATTCAAATAGATGATTGACTTATACCAAAAATGATAATGTAAAAGCAGTAAGGATATACTATTTTTATTGAATAGTCATGAATCAGTTCAATATACATTTAGAAAAAATAATAGGACTTGATCCCTACCTTGCACTATACATAAAAATCAATTCCAAACATTTTATATCTACAGACAAAAAGGTAAAGCAAAATGTTCTTGGAAGCTAATGCAGGAGTATATCATCAGACAATTATAGTTTAAAAAGATTACTGAGACAAATATACATAAGGCACAAAACATAAAGTAAATGATTAATGAATTAAACCATATAAAATTTCAGGACTTATTTTCATTAAAAGCCATTATTAAGAGTAAAAATGAATAAAATTAAGAATGTATAAAAAGATTTCTTTGTCCCACTTCCAAATAAAAATTGAAGTTTTTAATAAATTAAAAGGCCTCATATTCAGATGAATATAGACAACTCCTACAAATCAAAAAAAATGTAGAAAAATGGACAAATAAACTGAACACTTACTTTAAGAAAAGAGACTATCCAAATGGTCAACATATTTATAGAAATATATTAATATTTAATCTTATCTGGTAAATGAAAACTAAAATCAGAAATAGATATACCTACATTCCAGTAAGACTAGCTAAAATAAATAAATTGATTATACCAAGTGTTGATGAGAATGTGATGCACATAAAACTCAAACAATGTTAAAGAAAATGTATACTGATAAAATCATTTGGGGAATCTGACTGGCATTTTCAGCAAAAGTTAGAATATGCATACTGGAGACCCGCAGGTTGTATCCCTTAGTGTAGATCCAACAGAATTTTGTGTGTAGGTGATATACATAAGTGCTCATAGCAGTGTTATTTAGAATGTCCCTTGCTAAAAAACAGACAACAGCTCCAAAACACAGTCACTTGTGCAAAGCCCCATGTCAGCAAATCAAGACTTCACACCTAATCTACTGCCATTTCAAGTTCTCCTAGGAACATAGTCTTAGCCTCTAAATCTGGAATTTCTTGGCCAGCATTAGGGAGACAAGCTGCCTGATAGATCCTTGCTTTTTGGTAATGGAATGTGATCTTGCCTGAAATAATCTTTTCTTTCATTTATGACTTCTTTGTTCTATGTCTTTTCTGCTATTTAGAAGCTTCTCCTTTCCTTCAGCCTTCTGGAGTGTTTTTCTATAGGCTACATAAGATGCCTCTATTCATTAATTCATAAATCACTGAAAGTGAAAACAGTTAGACATTCGAATTTTCTCAGTTGAATTTTGTTCTTTTAATACTCAAAACTGGAGATGACTTTAATGTACAGCAAGCTGCTGCTGCTGCTGCTGCTAAGTCACTTCAGTCGTGTCCGACTCTGTGTGACCCCATAGACAGCAGCCCACCAGGCTCCCCCATCCCTGGGATTCTCCAGGCAAGAACACTTGAGTGGGTTGCCATTTCCTTCTCCAATGCATGAAAGAGAAAAGTGAAAGTGAAGTCGCTCAGTCTGTCCGACTGTTAGCGACCCCATGGACTGCAGCCCACCAGGCTACTCCGTCCATTGGATTTTCCAGGCAAGAGTACTGGGGTGGGGTGCCATTGCAAACTAGAAAGAGTAAATAAAGTATGATACATATTCATACAATGAAACAATATAGAGCAACAAAATAAGGCACTATTATTATATGTATTAACATAGGTGACTCTGACGAATATAAAATTGAGAGAGAAAGAAAAATGCGTAGGAATAATTTTATGTAAATAGAATCCAAAAACTTCCAAAATTAGACTTTGGTTTAGAAGTCAGAGTGGAAATGATCTCTACAGAGGAAGCATAGCCAGTAATTAGGAGAAAACAAAAGAGAGACTTCTGTTTTGCTAATAATACTTATTTCTTGACCACAAAATTGATAAAATAATTGATTAATTGATGAACTTTGATGATTTGTGTTTATGTGTTTATACTTAACTAGAAATATTTATATTTAAATATTGTGTCTCCTAAAGAGTGATTAATTTCTATGGTTTTATATATTAGTTAATTGGTATTTAAAATATCTTGCATTTTCCTTGGGTTTACACTACTCTTAATCTAAGCATTTTTAAAATCAAAATTGGTTAGCAAAAGATTAAAATGACCATTAAAAGAATGTAAAGGAAGATATAGGTAGGGTTAAAATATTTATAGCACATGTAACTAACAAAATGATCAATCTGAACTATACAAGAAATTTCTGTCAATAAGAAAAAATACAGACAACCCCATAATAGGATTGCCAAATGCCTAATAAATATAATGAACAGATTTTAACTTGAATGAAAGTCAAGGCAATTCAATATGAAACTACAGTATAATATCACTAGACATCCACCTGAAAGAGTAAATTTTTAAAAATAAAAATAAAAATACTTGACTATGCCAGTGAAAAGAAAGTCTAATACTTAATACTTTAATTAGACAAGTGCAGTAACAGAAAGTCTAATACCCTGCAAATGGGAACGAAAACAGCTACAATCATTTTGGAAAACTATTTTATATTATCTTCTAGGGTTGACGATAGGCCTGGTCATTTCATCCCTAGGTTTATGTCCCACAGAATGCACATACTGGTGCCCTAAGAAATACATACAAGAATATAGCATTGATATCATCGGCATCATTGGAATCATTGGTGTTGGCATCACCCATAGCTTACTATACAAAAGTGAAATGAAAGTAAATTAAATACAGATAATTTCAACCACATGGATGCATCTAAAAAAGATGTTAGAGGTCCAGGTCAAGATTATGGAATAGGAGGATCCTGTCCACAATCCCTCCCATCAAAACTATCTCTAATATAGAAAAAATCTATGAGAACACTCCAAAGACTGGTAGAATAGCTTTTCTACAAGTAAGGGCAGTTCAGTTCAGTCACTCAGTTGTGTCCGATTCTCTGCAACCCCATGAATCGCAGCACGCCAGGCCTCCCTGTCCATCACCATCTCCTGGAGTTCACTCAAACTCACGTCCATCGAGCCAGTGATGCCATCCAGCCATCTCATCCTCTGTCATCCCCTTCTCTTCCTGCCCCCAATCCCTCCCAGAGTCAGAGTCTTTTCCAGTGAGTGTGAGTCATCTCTTCTCATGAGGTGGCCAAAGTACTGGAGTTTCAGCTTTAGCATCATTCCTTCTAAAGAAATCCCAGGGTTGATCTCCTTCAGAATGGACTGGTTGGATCTCCTTGCAGTCCAAGGGACTCTCAAGAGTCTTCTCCAACACCACAGTTCAAAAGCATCAATTCTTCAATGCTCAGCCTTCTTCACAGTCCAACTCTCACATCCATACATGACCACAGGAAAAACCATAGCCTTGACTAGACGGACCTTAGTCGGCAAAGTAATGTCTCTGTTTTTCAATATGCTCTCTAGGTTGGTCATAACTTTCCTTCCAAGGAGTAAGTGTCTTTTAATTTCATGGCTACAGTCATCATCTGCAGTGATTTTCGACAGGCTATAGTAAAATAGGTAAGAAGGTCAGAGACACTGTCTGGTCAGAATCTGCACTCTTGATCCAACAACCCACAAATAGGAGGTATATCACAATTGTGGAGTTCCTCCCCTGAGGAGTGAAGAGTCTGAGACTCACATTAGGCTCCTCAGCTTGGGGGACGTGCACCAAGAAAGATGAGCCCACCTATTGCCTGGCTTTGAAAACAAGTGGGGTTTACATCAGGAGAGCCAGAAGGCTGTGGGAAAACAAGACTTTGAACCTGCATGTGAACTCATTTTGAGTCCCAGAATAGAGGCATCAGCTTTAAAGTGCTTGGGTCATATTAAAAGGCAATTTGTTGACTTATTTTAGAGTGTATGCCAGAGGGGCAGGAATTTGGTGTAACTTTCTCCAGGGATAGAAACACTGGAAAGTGCAAATGATATGTCTGATAAGAGGTTACTATCCAAAATACGTAAAAAACTCACACAACTCAATATGGGGGGCGGCATATCTGATTATTAAATGGGCAGAGGACCTGAAGAGATTTTTCCAAAGAAGATATACAGATGGCCAACAAGTAGATAAAGGATGCTCAACATCACTAACTATTAGAGAAAATCAAGTCAAAACTATCAGACGGTATCACCTCTCTCTGGTCACAAGGGTCATCATTAAAAATTTGTAAATAACAAATGCTGGGGATGATGTGGAGGAAAGAGAATCCAAGGACACTTCTGATTGGAATGTAAACTGATGCAGCCAGTATGGAAAACACTATGAGAGTTTCTCAAAAATTAAACATGAGAACAACCATACAACTCAGTACTCCATTTCTGGGTATATAATTCAAGAAAATCAAAAAAGTAATATGAGGAGATCTATGCACTTAGGATTCATAGGTGCATTATTTACAGTAGCCAAGAATGGAAGTAACTTATGTGTCCGTTGATAGGTGAATGGATTAAGAAGATGTGGGTATATGTGTGTATCTATATTTGGTACAACATGGATGGACTTAGAGGGTATTATGGTAAGTGAAATAAGTCTAACAGAGAAAGTTAAATGCTATATGGTTATATTTATGTGTGCAAACTAAAATAACAGAACAAATAAAACAAAATAGAAACTGACTCAGATACTAAGGACAAAGTAGTAGTCACCAGAGAGGGGGCAACTAGGAAGGGTGGGCAAACTAGGTAAAGGTGATTATTAAGTACAAACTTCAAGTTATAAAATAAAGAGTAAGTCCCAGATACACAATCTTAAGCATATAGAATACAGTCAGTTCAGTTCAGTCTCTGAGTCATGTCTGACTCTTTGCGACCCCCTGATCCGCAGCACGCCAGGCCTCCCTGTCCATCACCAATTCCCAGAGTTTACCCAAACTCATGTCCATTGAGTCAGTGATGCCATCCAACCATCTCATCCTCTGTCGTTCCCTTCCCCTCCTGCCCTCAATCTTTGCCAGTATCAGGGTCTTTTCAAATGAGTCAGCTCTTTGCATCAGGTGGCCAAAGTATTGGAGTTTCAGCTTCAACATCAGTCCTTCCAATGAACACCCAGGACTGATCTCCTTTAGGATGGGCTGGTTGGATCTCCTTGCAGTCCAAGGGACTCTCAAGAGCCTATTCCAACACCAGTCAATCATATGCAATATGTTTGTATGGTGACAGATGATTATTAGACTTACCGTGGGGGATCAATTCACAGTACATATAAATGTAGAATCAGTATGTTGTAAACCTGAAACTAATATAATATTGTATGAAACTATATTTTAATAAAGAAATAAAAAGGAAAAATTAGTGTTTTTCAAAAGAATTAAGTGTTAGACAAGATGTTGAGAAAATCAAGCCCCCAAAGAAAAATTTTATTATTCAATTTTTATGAAGAACAACAACATCATCAAACAATGACAATAAAATAAGAGCTGAATATTAAACAGTGTTTGGGTCTGCTTAGTTTGGTGGCAAAACCACTAACAACAAAACATACAAAAAAACAAGAAAGTGATTGCTGTAAAATGGAAGAAGTTTTCCCGTGTGGCATGGTAGGACAGCCCAGTGACTGGGGAAAGAAGTTGGGGGAGGTATTTTGGTTTATAGTAATGTTATAACGTTTGACCTTTCTTCTAATTATTTGGTTTTTACACTAGCTAATTCATGGCATTGTTTAAATTTTCTGCCTTCTTCTGAGTGTTATACTATTAATAATTAGTAACATATGTTGTAAACAAAAAAGAAAACTTGTAGAAAAAAATTTTTTTTTTTTTACTGTAGCAAATATAAGATCAAGTGCCTAAGTGGAAAGGGAAAAGCAGATTTCGTCATCTAAGATCTTGGAAAGTCAACTGAATGTAAATAAATTCAGGAAATTTTAGAATACACAAGGAACTGAATTGTTAAGCTATTATAAAATGTCCTTTTCCTTCAAGATCAAAGATCCATCTGGGTAAGTAATTATCCTAAAAAAAAAAAAAAAAAAAAAAAGCGACTTTGATGTGAAATAAATATTTTCAGTTCAGTTCAGTTCAGCTGTTCAGTCGTGTCCAACTCTTAGTGACCCCATGAACCACAGCACGCCAGGCCTATCTGTCCATCACCAACTCCCGGAGCCCACCCAAACCCATGTCCATGGAGTCGGTGATACCATCCAACCATCTCATCCTCTGTCATCCCCTTCTCCTCCTGCCCTCAATCTTTCCCAGCATCAGGGTCTTTTCAAATGAGTCAGCTTTTTGCACCAGGTGGCCAAAGTCTTGGAGTTTCAGCTTCAACATTAGTCCTTCCAATGAACACCCAGGACTGATCTCCTTTAGAATGGACTGGTTGGATCTTCTTGCAGTCCAAGGGACTCAAGAGTCTTCTCCAACACCACAGTTCAAAAGCATCAATTCTTCAGCTCTCAGTTTTCTTTATAGTCCAACTCTATATTTTGCCATAAAACAAAGGTAAACTCAGGACCACACACAAAGTGGGTTTACAGGAGCATAGTTTCTCAAAGAAGAGTCAGAACAGAGTTTAGCATCTGGGGTGTGGGTCCTTCACTTCCTGTTGTCCATTCTAGGCCTGAAGAATGAGGTCTGGCAGACATGGCTCAGACTCTGGAAGAGGAAAGACGACCATGTGTTCCGGATTTCGTAAACTGTCTGATTAAAGAAACACCAGCTCCTCGCATGGCTTGATCACCAGTCAGGTTACTGTAGCAGCAGGCCTTGACAGAACTTTTGCCCCAGCCCTCTTTTGTCCACTCAGGATTTGTGGTTACAAATTGTGTGTGTAAGAGAACCATCTCATTCCTAAGTGTGATTAGGGAGCTTATTCCAAGGCTTGCAGTTGCAGCTTTACAATATGGCATGGTAGGGGCAGAATGTCTCACCAGCCATGATTCTGGGTATGATCATGAATTTGGGAGACCCTGAACAACCACCTTAAGCACTAGGCCCTAGTGGTTTTCCATGGAGATTTACATGAGGCTAACACATTTTATGGCAGACTGTCTGACAGAACATTGGTTGTCATTAATCCTTGTGGGGTATACCTGATTTAAACCTGTGAGTCTTCCAATATACCATATTGGAGAAATGAAAAAATAAGTTTTAGGTATTGAAAAGGCAAGTAAGGATAATGTTTTGCTGTGGACCTTAGCTTTGTTTGCCAGGTAGTATCCCTCCCTTTTTTTTTTTAAACAATGTATTTCCTTCAGATGCCACTTTCCCCCATTCTCATCCTATATACTTTATACAGGGAATGATCCTTTTCCTCAAATTTAGGGATAGGTTAGTGGGCCCATTGGAATCAAAATAAAAAGTTCCCAGCCCACTGAACTGCAAGCTACAATTCTGATCACAATGCCAATGTGTGTGAGATTTTCCCAATACCACCAAGCAATTCTCTGCAAAACTAGATTTTGCTCAGTTGTGTCTGACTCTTTGTGACCCCACGGATTGCAGCCTGCCAGGCTCCTCTGTCCATGGAAATCTCCAGGTAAGGAGATTTAGGAGGCAGCCATACCCTTCTTCAGGGGATCTTCCTGACCCAAGAATTGAACACCAGTCTCCTGCACTGCAGGCACATAATTAACTTATTTCAATTCTGACACTATCAATTGGGAGATAGCATCAGACCATAGGTTAAGGGTTCCGTCCAACAAGACTATACAACTCCTCAACTTCAGACATCAATTACAAATGCAGATGTATGCTGCTGACTGACTGGTTTTAGACTGAAGGTTCTAAAGATGCCCTCCTCAGGTTCAACTAGTTTGCTAGAGTGGCTCACAGAACTCAGAGAAACATTTTACTTACTAGTCTATCTGTTTATAATAAAAGGATATAACAAAAATGGAAAAGATGAATTGGCATTGTATAGGGAAAAGGTGTGGAGCTTCTGTGAAGCCTCTGCCACTCTGCCTTAATCTTCACATGTTTCTCAACCCAGAGGCTCTCCAAATCCTGTCCTTTTGAATTTTTAAATAGAGACTTCCTTACATAGGCATAATTGATAAAAATTATTGGCCATCAATGATTGAATTCAACCTCCAGCCCCTCAGTCCTCCTGGAAGGTCACACGGTGCAATGGAAAGCTCTGGTTTTCTAATCACAGAGTTGGTTTCTTGGCAACCATGCCCTGTTCTTAGGGTCTTTCCAAAAATCACTTCATTAACATAGGAAAAAGATAGCTTTATTGCTCTCTGTCCATTTCCCTGGTGGCTCAGGTAGTAAAGAATCTGCCTGTAATGTGGGAGACCCAAGATTAATCCCTGAGTCAGGAAGATGCCCTGGAGAAAGGAATGATTACCCACTTCAGTATACTTGCCTGGGAAATTTCATGGACAGAGGAATCTTGAGGGCTCAAATTCATGGGGTCATAGAGTCGAACATGACTGAAGTGACTGAGCATGCACTCCTGCTTAGGAAAATCCCAAAGTTTGTTGACCTCTGAAAGACAAAAAAACCCATTATTTTAACACCAAAATGAGTTTATTTGGGAAAAACAGGATTGCAATTCGGGGTAATCAAGCTACGAGGAACCATAGGCAAATCCAGAGAACAGAGGAGAAGGGCTTGCTTTTCTAGAGGAAAGGAGGAAATTAGGGAGTGCTGTGGTGGATGCATCTGTCTGGATGGAGACCAGGGCCAGTCTATTGTTGTTGGATCAGAAAATCTTTCTTCCTCTTGGGGTCTGTAAGCTGAGGTGAGTGTCATCCGAGTGAGCTCTCCCCTTCAGAGTTTCAATGAATTTCTCTTTATTCATTTCACAGGCTTTAGGAGCTCTGTGCAGGAGTAGTGGACAAAGACCAAACATTTATTTCTTTCTATAAATCATAGTATCACACAAGTCATGACAAGTATGTAGGTCTGGAGCTTCTGGGAATCATCCTCCTTACCAACATATTAAAAACATCTGCCCGAGAATTACTGTGACACAGAAGGAAGCAGAGCCAAGAAATGGAGAAATGTGTTCATGATTGTAAGGTTTGATTACCTGAGTCTAGCTGCCTAACTCTGGTGTACTCATAGGCTTTTCAGTTACATTGGTCAATAAATTTTCTTTTATGCTGAATCTAGTTGGAGTTGTATTTTTGTCACTTTTAGCCCCAAGAGCTTGACTAATGCATGGAAGAAAAGATTCTATGGCAGTCATTTAATAGGCTGATTGTGTTAAGTTATACAGAGAGATTATGAATTTACAGAGAATGGTCATCATAGAGTTGAGAAGCAGCGAGGGCAAGAGTGGAAGGCTGAAAAAGTGTATGAGAGTGCTTGTGGGTACAAGTACACCATGGTTGGGGTGTGAAGAAATTTCCCTGCATGGTGAGTTTCAGTTGTGCCTGGGATACTTTGGGAAAGACTGGACATGAATGCAGGAGAAATTTTATGGGAATAAGGAAGCCAAGGAACTGTGTGGCTAAACCTTTTTGAAAAAGTAGACTATATTTGCTTTTTCTATTCTTCTTTACTCATTCAGTATTCACATTGCTACAATACCTTTCACTCCAACACGTCACCAAAACTATCTGTGCTTCTGTTGCTTATTACATCTTTGTTGCCAAATTCACTCAGCATGTGAGTGTGCACTAAGTCGCTTGAGTCATGTCCAACTCTGTGACCCTGGACTGTAATCTGCCAGGCTCTTCTGTCCATGGGATTTTGCAGGCAAGAATACTGAAGTGGGTTGCCATTTCCTTCTCCAGAGGATCTTCCCAACCCAGGGATCAAACTCGTGTCTCTTATGTCTCCTACTTAGACAGGCAGTTTCTTTAACACTAGCGCTACTAGGGAAGCCAGTCACTTGGCACGGTCCACTCTTATTTATTACTGCTGCATCATTTGAAAGCATTAAACTATCCATGCTTAAAACAATTTCTATTCTCATGGTTTTCTTGGCCCTTTCTGTTCTGATTTTCCTTTTATTTACCCATATTTTCTCAGTCTTCATCCTGAGTTTCTTACATGAAACCCACTCTTTAAATATCAATGCCTTCTGCAGTTTGATCTTTACTCCTTCATTCTTTGCATTATATGCAGTATTTCTGAAAATTCTTATCATTTCTAGTGACTTCAACTATTCTCCAGAAACTGGAGATGCCCAAGAGTCCTTTAGTCTAAGGCTTTTCTTTATCTGTTATTTTTTCTATTTGAAATATCACTCTACATCACTCCCAAGTGCCCCCTTGTTACCACAACAAGTAAATATCCTAAACTATACTTGTTACCAATTTTTTGTTTTTCACATATGGTGGTGGTGGTTTAGTCACTATGTCATGTCCACCTTTTGTGACCTTATGGATTGTAGCCTGCCAGGCTCCTCTGTTCATTTTCCAGGCAAGAATACTAGAGTGGGTTGCCATTTTCTTCTCCAGGGGATCTTCCCAATGCAGGGACTGAACCTAGGTCTCCTGCTTGGCAGGCCAATTTTTTACTGACTGAGGCACCAGGAAATTTTTTCTTCACATGTGGCTCCTCTTCATTTTCCTGCTCTGGTCAAGTTGTCTTGCATCAGCAGCTTCACATGTGAATGATTAAAAGTATCCTCATGTTTAACTGGTGAATTTTCTAAGATATATATATATTTACTACACAGAATTTAGATACTTACCTAATTGAAGGTTCAATGTCTTGTGTAATCTGGAGGATGGAATCTTACCTTCTCAATTTGTCTTTTTATGCCCCAATTCCTGCTTAACTTTCTGACACTATAATATATGAATTGCAGTCCCCAAAACTGTTCATGTTCTCTCATCTTTGTATCATATGCTCTTTGCTATCTAGTCCCCTGCTGTTTGCTCACCACTTTTTACAAAGCCCCCTTCAGTTGTCACTTTCAGAATATCTAGTAAAGTCCTATATTTAGTGTGGCCAAGGACTTTCATCCTGTGTGGTTCTTAATATGATGTGAGCACCTAGGTACAGATCACAGTATTCTATGTATGCCTATCAGTGCATTGTATTTGTTTTAAGCATTTTTGAGAGCTTTTTGTTTTTGTGTACTCAGAGATTTGACAAAATACCTGATGCTCATTTAGCCTTGAAAGAAAGAAAGAAGGAAGAAAAGAAGGTGGTGAGGGGAGGAGGGAGAAAAGAAGAAAACAGATGTAGACACCTTGATGAGAATGTTTAATTATCCAAAATAGATAAATGCGGATAAGTTGTAGAGAACTGCGGCCCTGAATTTGCTTTCTTTTAGCAGTAACTGACATAGCCCCTGCTAAAGGAAACTACAGAGTGCTTGGGTTTGAATCTCATCTTAGAAGACGTTCACAATTTGGCTCTGACACAATACCTTGAGCAAGTTACACAACCCCTTTGTGTCTCAGTTTCCTCATATGTAAAATTGTATCACTAATAGGGTATAGCTTTAGCATTTTTATGAACATTAAGTAAGTTTGTACATGTATACCTCATTTTATTGCACTTTGCTTTATAGCATCTTGCAGATACTATGTTTTTCAAAAATTGAAGGTTGGTGGCACCCTTCATTGTCAAATGATGGTTAGCAATTTTTAGCAATAAAGTATTTTTTTAATTAAAGTATGTACATTGTTTTTTTCAGAAGTATGAAATAATGTTATTTCATACTTAATAAACTACAAGGTAGTATAAACATAAATTTTATATTCTCTATGAGACTAAAAAAAAAAGTCTTGTGACTCACTTTATTGCAGTATGTGGTTTATTGTGGTGGTCTGGAATTGAACCAGCAATATCCCTGAGATATGCCTGTATTCATAAAATGCTTAAAACTGTGTTTGACACAGAAACAATATAAAGGATTAACAAATAAATAAAGGAGTTGATTTGGGGGAATTTGGTATATAATTTGTAGAGCATTTCTCTAAAACTACTCATTTGTCTGTGTTTGTGTGTTTGTGTCTGTTAGAATCCACCGAAGAACTAACTTCAATGGCACTGGCCACTAATAAATGTATTTTTATATAAAAGTGTTATATTCCATTACAGGCAAAATAAACACCTCAAATTTTCCACGTTAAAATGGAAAGTTATCAATTTGGGGACATTTCTTATTATATTTTGAAAATGGAAAAATACTTGATTCCAAAGATTATGACCTGACTTCAAATAAGTGTCTTCTTCACAACATAGAATTATGAAGAGAATAATATTTAATACTGTTCTTTTGTGTGACCTTCAGAGTCTTTGTTTTTTAATTGAAGATAACATTTTTTGTACTTTTCTATGCTACCAATCGAATTGGCTATACAGTTTACACATTAAATTATTGTATTCGTATCTTCATTTCAATTAAACTCAGAGTGCAAGTCCAAAGTTCTGTCAAGGTTTTATAAGCCTGAGCCCTCATTTACTGTGAAAAAATGTGTCTCACTGACTATACTTTTCAGCTTTCTTTGATGTCATTTCTAGTTATAATTGTTTCATAATAGTTTAGATATGCCTTTAAATGTAGCCCTCAGACTAGGCATGCTAGTGGCCTAGTACTATCAGAATTATGGAAAACCAGAATAAAGCTTTGTACAATTTTCCTTTAGGCCTCAGGAAGTGATTACCCTTGATGTTTGAAGCATGTATTTAAATCAAAACAGCAAAAATGGAATAAAATATTCTAAGCATGTTTTTGAACTGTCTACCAGTACAGTTACATAAATCAGTTCGGGCCCATGGGCAGAGGATACAAAGGGATTTAACTTGAGATATAAAGGAAAACAACCTAAAGACAGGGAAGAATTTTAATTAAGTTGAAAATGTGAATCAAAGTATTAACATTGTTCTGATATGCATTCTTATTGCCATCAGATTCATCACATCTCAGACAATAGTAAAATTCTGAAAATCTACCAGAACTTTATGACAAAAGAAATTATCTCTGCTCATATGCAAAGCTGAATTTATTTGTCTTTTTTTGTTAACTGCTTTGCTACTAATATTTATGATCAAAAATTAAAACTATATTGAAGTGCTTCTTTTATTTAATAAGTTCTATGTTTTAATGAATGTGAATAAAAATGATAAAAAGGATAGGTCAGGTAATAATCAAATATGGAGAAAAGGACACTTATTATTATTGCTTATTTTGATAATTTTCCCTGCTCATATGTTATCAGTTTTTTTTAAATTAAGTTTTAAAGAAAATTTTAGTATTGGTTAAAAATTAATATGTATAATTAGATTGCTATAATATTAAAGACTGTTGCTTAATTTTAAAAATATTAGCCTTATAAGTTTGGCTATTGGCTTCCCTGGTGGCTCAGCTGGTAAATAATTTGCCTGCAATGCAGAAGACCTGGGTTTGATCCCTGGGTTGGGAAGATCCCCTGGAGAAGGAAAAGGCTACCCACTCCAGTATTCTGCCCCGGAGAACTCCATAGACTATATAGTTCACAGGGTTGCAGAGTCGGACATGACTAAGCGACTTTCACTTTCAGCCCTATAAGTATATCTTAAAGAGTTAATTTTTAAAATGTGGAGAAGAGACTAACATTTAAACAAGCTAAAATATATATTTCCAGAAGAGTTAGATGGAGGAATGAGGAGAGAGATAATGCACAATATAATAAAAAGAAAGTAAAATGGTGGAATAAAGAGACAGTTAAAACTACAGGAGAGAAAAGTAGTCCAGGAAAACACAGGAGAGAAATAAAAATAACTAAAAATAACTGAGCTAAGATGGCAGATTATAATGAGTGAAAATACTATAATAATTTTTTGCATTAAGACTATATAGTTCACAGGGTTGCAGAGTCGGACATGACTAAGCGACTTTCACTTTCAGCCCTATAAGTATTTCTTAAAGAGTTAATTTTTAAAATGTGGAGAAGAGACTAACATTTAAACAAGCTAAAATATATATTTCCAGAAGAGTTAGATGGAGGAATGAGGAGAGAGATAATGCACAATATAATAAAAAGAAAGTAAAATGGTGGAATAAAGAGACAGTTAAAACTACAGGAGAGAAAAGTAGTCCAGGAAAACACAGGAGAGAAATAAAAATAACTAAAAATAACTGAGCTAAGATGGCAGATTATAATGAGTGAAAATACTATAATAATTTTTTGCATTATGTTAGATTTTCAGAAATAGTAAATGTCTGCTACTACTTTTATAACTCAAATATTGTCATAGAAATGTTGTAAATTTTAGGTACCCATTAATTGCTATTCAAAGTTTCTCTCCTTGTCAGGTTGCAATCCTTTCCCTTTTTTAATCAAGAAAATGGTGGAGATATTTTGCACTAGATTTTGGAGGATTTATTTAGTCACGTTTCTTTATTTCATTAAAATCCATTGCCTCTAACCTCAGTTAGGTCTTCTCTGCCAAACAGTGTTCTTTTTATTCATACATAAATAAATCCTTATACATATCCTAAGTGCAGATATTGCAACATTTTTATCACTCTCACAAGGCCATTCTGACCCTCCTACAAAAAAGAGTGAGTTATCATTGTCTCTTAATTTACAAATAGCAATGATCTAATGTGAACTTCTTTAAGGTGGCTATCCATTTCTGTATTGGGCTTCCCAGGAGGCACAGTGATAAAGAAGAAACCACTTGTCAATGCAGAAGACATAGGTTCAGTCTCTGGGTCGGGAAGATCTCCTGGAGAATGAAACGGCAAACCACCCCAGTATTCTTGCCTGGATAATCCCATGGACAGAGGAACCTGGCAGCCTACAGTCCATATGGGGTTGCAGGGTTGGACATGATTGAATGACTAAGCGTGCACACACTTTTCAGTGTTAATATTACTGACCAGCGTATTCCTCCTGAAAGTTGTCCCAAAAATCCAAAGAAAATCATCTCCCTTTAAAATTTTTCTTTCCTACTCTTGTGACTCCTTAGTCTTTCACTGTTTACCACATTTCTAAATGTAGGTATATGCTAATGGTCTGTTTTCAACTCATTGCTTTCTGCTCTTTGTTAGTTTCTTTCTGCTTGGCTCAGGTTTATTTAGATGTTTACTTTTACTTTTCAAGGTGGAAATTTAGATTGTTAACTTGAGATGACTTCTGCTCTAATATGAGCTTTTTATAAACTTCATTCTTAGCATTGTGTTAGCTGTTCCATTGCTTTAGCATTGCTTCAGTGCTTCCTCGCTAAGGACTGCCATGGCCACAAATTTTGATGTACTATATAATTGTTTCCATTCAGTTATTTTATTTTTTGAGACTTCCTTTTGACCCATAAGTTATTTAAAAATTAACTGTTTAATTTTCAGATATTTGAAGATTTTTCTGTTATCTTTTTGTTATTCGTCTAGTTTAATTCCTCTATAGTTAAAGGACATAACTTGGTATTATTTCTTTTCTATTTGCTGAGATGGTTTTTATAACTCCCCAAAAGGTCTACTGTAGTGAATGTTTTACCTGCACTTAAAAAGTCTGAACTGTATACCCTGCTGTTGAGTGTAGTGTTCCAAAGATATTAATTAGAAGCAGTTGGTCGATGGTGTTGTTTATGCTTCTATTTGTTGTTAGTTAGTTGCTAAGTCATGTCTGACTCTTTTGCAACCTCATGGACAGTAGCCTGCCAGACTCCTGTGTCCAGTGAGTTTTCCAGGCAAGAATACTGAAGTGGGTTGCCATTTCTTCCTCCAGGGGATCTTCCCGACCCAGCTGTTGAACCCATGTCTTGCATTGGCAGGCAGATTCTGATTTTTTATTAGTTTTATTACAGAAAAATAAATGTCCTCTACTTCAAATTATCGACCAATTGCTTCACTAAAATGCTGCATCTGGCCTTAGTTTTTAAATCTGTTGTTTTTGTTACTACCTCCTAATTGCCGCTTCCTGAAGCTTCTATTTCCTGTCCTCTGTGCCTGAAGCTTTAGTTCTCCCCCCTTGGCCCATGAAGCATCAATATCTTTCCAGTGCTGCATCCAGCTTTGGTTGTTCCATGGGCACAGAAAGTTGCCAGCACCAGCAATCACATCATGAAAATATATAGAATACATACAACTCAATAGCAAAAATTCAAACACAATTAAGAAAGAGGTAGAGGAACTGAATAGACAGTTTTTCAAAGAAGGCATACAAATGGCCAAAGATATATGAAAAAGTGCTCAACATCACTAATCGTCACTAACAATCAAGGAAATGCAAATCATAACCACAGTGAAATATCCACACCCCCCGCCACAACTCACCCCTTACACGAGTTAGAATGGCTATCATCAAACAGGCAAGAGATAACAAGTGTTGACATGAATGTGGAAAAAAGGAAGCCATAGTGTTCTGTTTGGAGAAGGAAATGGTAACCCACTCCAGTATTCTTGCCTGGAAATCCCATGGACAGAGGAGTGTGGTGGGCTACAGTCCATGGGGTTGCAAGAGTTGGACATGACTTAGCAACTAAACCACTATAAGTGCATTGTTAATGGGAATGTAAATTGGTATAACCAGTACAAAAAAACAATATAAAGGTTCCTAACAAATTAACAATAGAGCTACCGTATGATCCACCAAGCCCCTTTCTGGTATATATCCAGAAGAATTAAAATTAGGATCTTGTAGAGCTTTCTGCATTCTCATATTCATTGCAGCATTACTCACAATAACCAAGATGTGAAAACAACCTAAGTGTCTGTTAACTGAAAAATGAATAAAAATAATTATATATGTGTATATATATATAATATTGTTCAGCCATTATAAAGAGGGAAATCCTGACATTGTGATAACTTGGGAACTTGAGTGAAATAAATCAGAGAAAGGCAAGTACTGTATGTTATTAGTTACATGTGGAATCTGTAAGCGACAAACTCAGAGGAACAGAGAGAAAAGTGGTGGTAACCAGGGGTTAAGGGTAGGGGAAATGGAGAGATATCAGTCAAAGGATGTACATTTCTAGTTGTAAGATGAAGTTTGGGGATCTAGTGTACAGATCCCAAATATTTACAGATTTACAATATTTACAGAGCTATTGTACAGATCAACAATATTTGAAAGTTGCTAAAAGAATAGATCTTAATATTCTCTCACAAAAAAAGAAATGTTAACTATCTGATAGGATGGAAGAGGTCTAATTTTTGTTGCTCAGTTGCTAAGTTGTGTCCAACTCTTTGTGACCTCCTAGACTGCACCACACCAGGCTTCCCTGTCCTCCTCTGTCTCCTGGAGTTTGCTCAGATTCATGTCCATTGAGTTAGATGGTGGTAATCATTTTGCAATTTATAAATGTATCAAATGTACAAAATCAGTACTTTGTACACCTTAAATTGGGCTTCCCAGGTGGTGCTAGTGGTGAAGAACTCACTTGCCAATGCAGGAGACATAAGAGACACAAGTTCCATCCCTGGGTTGGGAAGATCCCCTGGAGCAGGGCATGACAGCCCACTCCAGTATTCTTGCCTGGAGGATATTGTGGACAGAGGAGCCTGACAGACTACACTCATAGGGGTCGCAAAGAGTCAGACACGACTGAAGCCACTTATATGCACACTTTAAACTTACACAAGGTTATGTGTCAATTAGACCTCAATAAGGCTGGAAAAATAAAAAATAAAACTCTAGAGGGAAAAAAGAGACAAATGAAGAAATTCTCATGATCATATCAATGACAGAAAAAGCTTTACTAATTCATTTATTTCTTTACTTCTTTGGTTGACTTTCCTTTTAGAGAGGAAACGGTAATTCAGATAGTTTAGAAAGCATTTTGGACATTGGAACAAATTGGTAAAAAAAATTTGTTTTAGATGATTCAACAGTGAATGAGTCATCAACAGATGGTTTCAGTTAAACTTTTACCAAAACACTCAGCAAGGATATACCAAACAGTTCAGGCGTCTGGTTTTTACAAATTTGTTATTTTTAAAAAAACATATATCAGTTAATTTAAGCTATTTCAATCTTTGGGTGCAACATACCATTAAAGATTGTTTTATAATGTGACAAACAATATAGAAATAGGTGGTTACATTCAAGTAATTGAATATACAAAGTAGGACTATTTAAACTGCATTTGCTTATAGAAGATCCTAACATCTTCTTCAAAATCATTACCTAACAGGTTCCAGTGGAGAGTGAATGATTTGTTTAGGAAAGAGAAACCAAATAGATAAAGTACAAATTTTGGCCAACTAATCAGCAAAATATTAAATTATTTTTAAATTTTTAATCATGTATTGGTTTAAATACTAATATAAGAATTTAAATACTCTAATATTAAGAATGACAGTAATTTTCCAACAAAACAGGTAGCAGGAAGTTCCAGACATTTTCCAAGTTGAATTGATAATTCCAGTGTATCAGAGTTCTCTAGGAAGCAGAATCAATAATATATAGATATAGTTATATAGATATTCTCTCTCCCTCTCTCTCCCTTTCTCTGCGTGTGTGTTCATTATGTTAAGTACTAGTGTCATGTGGTTGTGGAGGCTGGCAAATCTGAAATCTATAGGGTAGGCTGACAGGCTGGAAACTCAGACAGGGTTTCCAAGTTATAATCTTGAGGCAGAATTCCTTCAAGAAACCTCAATTTTTGCTTTTAAGGTCTTCAACTGATGGGATGAGACCCACTCATATTATCCAGGGGTAATTTCCTGAACTTTAAGTCAATGGATTGTAGGTGTGAGCTACAGCTACAAAATACCTTCACAGCAATGCCTAGATTAGTATTTGATTAAATAATAAGAAACTACTGGTAGTTCAGTAGGTAAAGAATCTGCCTGCAATGCAGGAGACCTGGGTTGGATCCCTGGGTTGGATCCCTGGTTTGGGAAGATGCCCTGGAAAGGAAACGGCAACCCACTCCAGTATTCTTATCTGGAGAATCCCATGGAAAGAAGAGCCTGGCAAGCTACAGTCCACGGGGTTGCAACAGTTGGACATGAATTAGTGACTAAATCACCACCACCAATCTTGCCAAGTTGAAGCATAAAACTAACAATCTCAGTTGGTTATCTGTTTTTGCAGTTTGCTTTCTTGAAAGTGAGATATATTTTAGATATATTAGATATAATGTTTATATTCATATAATTCAAAAAATTAATGTTGACTTGTCAACATCCACTGGATCATGGAAAAAGCAAGAGAGTTCCAAAAAACATCTATTTCTGCTTTATTGACTATGCCAAAGCCTTTGACTGTGTGGATCACAATAAACTGTGGAAAATTCTGAAAGAGATGGGAATACCAGGCCTCCTGATGTGCCTCTTGAGAAACCTATATGCAGGTCAGGAAGCAACAGTTAGAACTGCACATGGAACAACAGAGTGGTTCCAAATAGGAAAAGGAGTACGTCAAGGCTGTATATTGTCACCTTGCTTATTTAACTTATATGCAGAGTATATCATGAGAAACTCGGGGCTGGAAAAAGTACAAGCTGGAATCAAGATTGCCGGGAGAAATATCAATAACCTCAGATACACTGATGACACCACCCTTATGCCAGAAAGTGAGGAGGAGCTAAAAAGCCTCTTGATGAAAGTGAAGGAGGAGAGCGAAAAAGTTGGCTTAAAGCTCAACATTCAGAAAACGAAGATCATGGCATCCGGTCCCATCACTTCATGGGAAATAGATGGGGAAACAGTGGAAACAGTGTCAGACTTTATTTTTTGGGGCTCCAAAATCACTGCAGATGGTGACTGCAGCCATGAAATTAAAAGACGCTTACTCCTTGGAAGAAAAGTTATGACCAACCT
>SJYX01012075.1:29915-62581 GCA_006410675.1 Oreotragus oreotragus | reverse complement strand
TGAACTGAACTGATGTATGGATGTGAGAGTTGGACTGTGAAGAAGGCTGAGCACTGAATAATTGATGCTTTTGAACTGTGGTGTTGGAGAAGACTCTTGAGAGTCCCTTGGACTGTGAGGAGATCCAACCAGTCCATCCCGAAGGAGATCAGCCCTGGGATTTCTTTGGAAAGAATGATGCTAGGGCTGAAACTTTGGCCTGGCTTGACTCATTGGAAAAGACTCTGATGCTGGAAGCAATTGGGGGCAGGAGGAGAAGGGGACGACAGAGGATGAGATGGATGGATGGCATCACTGACTTGATGGACGTGAGTTTGAGTGAACTCCAGGAGTTGGTGATCAACAGGGAGGCCTGGTATGCTACGATTCATGGGGTCACAAAAAGTCAGACACTACTGAGCGACTGGACTGAACTGAACTGAACTGAACTGAATGTTGATATTCATCGAAAGTGAAAGTGAAAGTCGCTCAGTTGTGTCCAACTCTTTGCAACCCCACGTGCTATACAGTCCAGTGAATTATCTAGGTCAGAATACTGGAGTGGGTAGCTTTTTCCTTTTCCAGGGGATCTTCCCAACCTGGGGATGGAACCCAGGTCTCCTGCATTGCAGGCGGATTCTTTACCAGCTGAGCCACAAGGGAAGCCCAATATTAATTATAAATTTATGTGTGGTTGGGGGAGGTGGGAGTGGGGTTCGGGATTGGGAGCACTTGTACACCGGTGGCGGATTTATGTGGATGTGTGGCAAAACCAATACAATATTGTAAAGTAAGAAATAATAATAATAAAAGTGGAAAAAAACACATCTGAACCCAAAAAAAGATTAAAAAGAAATTTAGTCAGTATCAATGAATACAATCAATATGTAAAAATTATATTCACTAACTCAGCTATCTGTTATTAAACATTTACTATGCTCTAGGTATTGTGCTTTGTTCTGAGATGCATACAATAAATATGATATTACCCCTATACACTTGAGAAGTTTAAACTTCAATGAGATGTTGTCTTGACTTTGTAGACCCCAGTTTCAACCTAAAGAAAGCTCTAATGTATATTTCATTAATTAATTACCTAGTAGTTATATGTGCCAGAGAAGGCAATGGCACCCCAGTCCAGTACTCTTGCCTGGAAAATCCCACAGATGGAGGAGCCTGGTGGGCTGCAGTCCAGGGGGTCTTGAAGAGTCAGACACGTCTGAGTGACTTCACTTTCACTTTTCACTTTTCACTTTCATGCATTGGAGAAGGAAATGGCAACCCACTCCAGTGTTCTTGCCTGGAGAATCCCAGGGACGGGGGAGCCTGGTGGGCTGCCGTCTATGGGGTCACATAGAGTCGGACATGACTGAAGCAGCTTAGCAGCAGCAGCAGCAGCAGTTATATGTGCATGGGAGTTTCACAGGCGGCTCAGTGGTAAAGAATCCACCTGCCAAGCAGGAGACGCAGGTTCAGTCTTTGGGTTAGGAAGATTCCCTGGAGAAGAAAATAGCAACCCATTCCAGTATTCTTGCCTGGGAAATCCCATGGACAGAGGAGTCTGGTAGGCTACAGTCCATGTGGTCACAAAGAGTTGGACACAACTTAATGACTAAATAATAGCAAATATGTTCAAGACTTTTATTATGCATTCTATATACTTAAAGGGTAAAAAAAAAATGAAAAATGTACCTTTCCCTCAAAGAGTTTATAATCTGCTAGAAATTCACTTGGATTTTAATGTCGCCACTATGTGATACAGTTGAATTACTGTAATTGAAGTTCAGTTTCCTTACCTATGCAATGGGAATTACACTAAACCATGTTTCAGTAAAATTTCTTTATACTCCTAAAATATTAAAGATTCAATATTTAAAGATACTCTGTATTTAAAACTATTCTCCAATGTATACATTATTTATAATGATTTAATGCAAAGTAGGGAGTTAGTAATTGATAGTTTGTATTCACATACTGAGTTCTATTCATCTTTTATTTAGAATCCCACATAAATTACCCTGATAAAACAATGAAAGCTAACCTCAAAGGCTGATGGAGAAATTTATCAATAAAAAGGAAATCCAGTGGCCAATAGCAAATTACAGATTTTAGTATTAATAAACATTAAGTGAATGTTACTATTTTGAGATAGTTAACTGGTGATGAACTACATTTAGAAAAAAGACTGTTATGTGAGGTCTGAGGATTTGAAAAGCTATAATATGCATTAAAGATTATGATTTATAAGTTGTATTATGTTTGATTTTTAAATTAATATTTATTTTCAAAATGTGGCCATCCAAGATTAAGGGGACTTCTGCCTTGTAAAATACATATTACAAAGAAAAAATGTTTTTAATATTGTAAGTGATTCACTCTAACTTTTTGCATTCATTTCCATAAAAAACCAATTGCACAGAGCAAGGATATGATCTTCATGTTATTAGTAGTATGCATGTTTCATAAATTTGAAGAAAAATATGCACTGGTTTATACATCCTTTCACCGTTAAGAAAAGAGCGATCCTATTCTGTGACTGAAATGCCTGCCTTTCTTTGTGCACACCAAAGCTTCATTCTTCATATTTGCTTTCTATTTTCATAGCACTGGGAATGGAATGTGACCCTCAAAACTCAGCCATTATCCTGCCCTCTGTGGTTGTAGCCTTTGACTCAGGCCTGAGTTCACCATAACTTATTTTTACAACAATCCTGAGATGCAGCCAGCCCACTTGGCAATACTTTCACTCCTACTCAGCTCATTTAAAAATGGGGACTCTCACTGTTTCTCTTTTCAGAGCTTTTCTACTTTCACCATGGTTATGTGAATTACTGAAGACAAAACGCATTTTTTACAACTCCTTGACTCTCTCTTGACTATTAAGTTCCATAGAGCCCTCTACCTTCCAAGTTATTCATAAAGCTATTACCCAATCTGGCACTATTTTCTCAAGAAATTTCTGTTCACGCTTTTTTTTTTTTTTTTTAGTAGCAGAAAATGTGTTCACTGTTTTCATAGGGTAAATCCCTAACATGTTTGTCTGGAACGCTTGCCTTGTTTGGTAACATATTATTGGAATTGTTGTGACTATCAGTGACTCAAAGGAATTGTTGCAAGGATTGCGACTGGGTTCTTTCCTTTCTGATTTTGAAGTTTTCCATCTAGAGACCTTTTTTTTCTATTTAATATTAATATATGCATTTTTTTCCACCTCAGTAACCCTTCCACACACACCCCCACCTTAGTGGGTTTTTCTTAGAGTGAATCGTTGGGCTTTAAATTTGTAAGCTTTCATATTCTAGTTTTCTCTGAAAAACTGATTGTAGTGACAATGAATTTTCACATGAAGAATTTTATAAACAAGAAAGTTGTAGAAATAAATGGCAGTTAAAAACATGAGCTCATCTCACTTGTAATTACAGCCTACAGCTTGCTTACACTCTAGTGGTTCTAGAGCTTCTGAGTCATCAAGAGGGCTCTTTAAAATTAACTGAATTCTGGACTCCACCCCAGTTTCTGACCCTGTAGGTCTGGGAGGTGGGGCCTGAGAATTTGAATTTTCAATAAATTTCCTGGCAATGCTGCTAGTGCTGGTCAGGGGCCGACACTATGGAAATCATCTCTGTAGAACAGGACAGAATACTGGACTTTAGTTATTTTGTACAAATGAAATATCAGGCTGTCATTTGCTGAACAGTGCACAATGGCATGATATTTAAAAATAGTGTGTTCTCTTCATAAAACAGTCCACTTTCCTTTAGCTTAGCTCTTGCATTCTGTAAATATAACTTGAACTGAAGCAATAGTCATATTTCTGACAAGCCATGAAGCTTACCAAGGTCAATTTTTTTTGCTGTATCACTTAAAATACAATTATACTTACAATTGCCTGGTATGGATGAGTGAACTTTTTTTTTTTTTTAACGTACATAATACTTTTTGACACTGGGAAACAAGAAGCTATGAAAATAAGGTTGATAAACCAGTAAAGAAGTCTTTCCTTAAGTGGTCACAATCTGCCAAGAGCAGATAAGGAGAAGGATCCTATGGGTATAATGACAAGAAACTTACAGCCATCAACCCATGTCAGCACTGGGCTAGAAAACAAATAGAATTCCAGACAATTCAGAACAAGTACTACGAATCAGAGGCAATCCCCAAACCTCCTCTCAATCTCACACTTTTGAAAGACAGCTAAGGAGCAGGAAGGACATTGGGCAATTCCACACTAATGGTTACACTGTGACTTTTCTTTTGTCTTCTCTTGATCTCACATTCAATTTGTCTTTAGTAAAAAGTTTTCTCTATGGAGCATATCATTTCATCTCCAACATAAAATACTCAAGAAGAGACTGAAGTAGAGCAAGGGTAAGTTAATTGTTGAAATTATGTGTTAATTTTGAGTAATGTGTTAATTTTAGAGTAATGAAGTCGTGCTTAACAGATTTCTGTTGTGTCTTTATATACTCTGTTTCAAAGGATTTTGAAGTTATAAAGTGTTATTGGAAAAGTATATTGTCAGAGGAATTTAAAATAGGTAATCATAGATTCATAGATCTATAGATATTGTAATTTGGTTAATTATTCCTTGTATGATAGTAAAATATTTTTTACAAATCACCAAACTGATGCATAATGAGTAGTTTTCTGTCTTTTTAACATTGACATTATAATAAATTACATGACCAATTTTAGTGCTACTTCTGACACAGAGTATTTAAAATGAATGGCAGTAGATAGTGGATTTAATTGGAGTTTTTGAAATATAGGATATTATGGTTTAAAATTCTGAAAGGTAATTGTGCAACAAAGGTAGATGAAAGGTTAAAAACTATTAACACAAATACCCCTTAATCCTTGGAAGAGTGCTGTGTTCAAGACACTCTTCTAAATGCTTAGATTATATAATTTAATCTCCCTCCCCCTGAAAAGATACAATAACATAAAATCTATATTACCTTTCAGTTCAATTGATTAAGTTTTTTTCTTGGGCTACCACACTTTATTTTCAAGGCTGCACAACAGCTGGCATGCGATGAAGTTTGTGAAATCTTTTAGGTTTAAGGAAGTCAAATAATTTTGCAAATTTATGCAAATACTAAATGATGAGGCTAGAATTTGTACCCAGGTTTATTTTTTTCATTCTTTTAATTTACAATAATGAACGTTTATATTAGTGTTTTCAAGACCATTCACATGTCTAAACAAATTCTCTTGTTGATAAAATAACTTGGAGTAAGTCTGCCAAGGTGGAATTTTACCAAAGTTCGTTTTGAAAGTAAATGCTCTTAAATTGTGAGGGCTGTGAGTTAGACATAGATCTGTATGGTATATTTGTAAAACATAGAAGTATCTTGCTTAATTACATGCAAAAATGATCAAGAAAATGCACCATTTTATGGAATAATAAGTGAAGTAGGAAATTCAGGGTGAGATAGTCATTTTAATGTCTGTGAAATAAGAGGAAACAATGACTCCCTAAAATAGAGACATTAAGATTGATTTGTAACACATTTTTCTTTTCATTATATACTCCTCTTCTTGTTCTGAATTATGAAATAATATGTGCATTTGTATTCTTCTAACTGACTGTCATCCAAATTCACTACTTGGCTATAACAAAAAGAGTTTCTCAGAAGACTTGGTCAAGGCAATTGAAGGTATGGGAATAAACCAGTCTCCTGGAAAGAAAAATTAGAGTGATGCTTCTTGAGGAGAAACCTCTCTCCTGGTGTTGCCATGTTACGTGGGCTCTGCTTTACTCAATGATTTGCAGAAGCTCTGAACCAAATCTTCAGACTTCAGACACCCTCTAGTAAGGATAGATTGGTTAAAGGAAGAACATTTAAAAGCCTGTTTATTTTTCTTGTAATTTCAGTGACCAAGAAAGAAGAAAAAAAGAGAAGAGACATGCAGCTACAAATAATTTATTCAGAAAAGTAGTGGAGAAAACAGAATGGCTAGAAAGTCAGAATATTTGAATCAGCTTCAGTTCAGTTCAGTTCAGTCATTCAGTCGTGTCGGACTCTTTGCAATCCCATGAATCGCAGCACGCCAGGCCTCCCTGTCCATCACCATCTCCCGGAGTTCACTCAAAATCACATCCATCGAGTCGGTGATGCCACCCAGGCATCTCATCCTCTGTCGTTCCTTTTTCCTCCTGCCCCCAATCCCTCCCAGCATCAGAGTCGTATCCAATGAGTTAACTCGTCGCATGAGGTGGCCAAAGTACTGGAGTTTCAGCTTTAGCATCATTCCTTTCAAAGAACACCCAGGACTGATCCCCTTTAGAATGGACTGGTTGGATCTCCTTGCAGTCCATGGGACTCTCTCAAGAGTCTTCTCCAACATCACAGTTCAAAAGCATCAATTCTTCGGCGCTCAGCTTTCTTCACAGTCCAACTCTCACATCCATACATGACCACAGGAAAAGCCATAGCCTTGACTAGGTGGACCTTAGTTGGCAAAGTAATGTCTCTGCTTTTGAATATGCTATCTAGGTTGCTCATAACTTTCCTTCCAAGGAGTAAGTGTCTTCTAATTTCATGGCTGCAATCACCATGTGCAGTGATTTTGGAGCCCCCGAAAATAAAGTCTGACACTGTTTCCACTCTTTCTCCATCTATTTCCCATGAAGTGATGGGACCAGATGCCATGATCTTCGTTTTCTGAATGTTGAACTTTAAGCCAACTCTTTCACTCTCTTCTTTCACTTTCATCAAGAGGTTTTTTAGTTCTTCTTCACTTTCTGCCATAAGGGTGGTGTCATCAGCTTCAGTCAGTTCAGTTCAGTTGCTTAGTCGTGTCCGACTCTTTGCGACCCCATGAATCACAGCACGCCAGGCCTCCCTGTCCATCACCATCTCCCGGAGTTCACTCAGACTCACATCCATCGAGTCAGTGATGCCATCTAGCCATCTCATCCTCGGTCGTCCCCTTCTCCTCCTGCCCCCAATCCCTCCCAGCATCAGAGACTTTTCCAATGAGTCAACTCTTCGCATGAGGTGGCCAAAGTACTGGAGTTTCAGCTTTAGCATCATTCCTTCCAAAGAAATCCCAGGGTTGATCTCCTTCAGAATGGACTGGATGGATCTCCTCGCAGTCCAAGGGACTCTCAAGAGTCTTCTCCAACACCACAGTGCAAAAGCATAAATTCTTCAGCGCTCAGCTTTCTTCACAGTCCAACTCTCACATCCATACATGACCACTGGAAAAACCATAGCCTTGACTAGACGCACCTTTGTTGGCAAAGTAATGTCTCTGCTTTTCAATATGCTATCTATGTTGGTCATAACTTTCCTTCCAAGGAGTAAGCGTCTTTTAATTTCATGGCTGNCCATACATGACTACTGGAAAAACCATAGCCTTGACTAGACAGACATTTGTTGGCAAAGTAATGTCTCTGCTTTTCAATATGCTATCTATGTTGGTCATAACTTTCCTTCCAAGGAGTAAGCGTCTTTTAATTTCATGGCTGCAGTCACCATCTGCGGTGATTTTGGAGCCCCCAAAAATAAAGTCTGACACTGTTTCCACTGTTTCCCCATCTATTTGCCATGAAGTGATGGGACCAGATGCCATGATCTTCGTTTTCTGAATGTTGAGCTTTAAGCTTTTTCACTCTCCTCTTTCACTTTCATCAAGAGGCTTTTTAGTTCCTCTTCACTTTGTGCCATAAGGGTGGTGTCATCTGCATATGTGAGGTTATTGATATTTCTCCCGGCAATCTTGATTCCAACTTGTGCTTCCTCCAGCCCAGCGTTTCTCATGATGTACTCTGCATATAAATTAAATAAGCAGGGTGACAATATACAGCCTGTGGTCATTAAAAGGACAATAAAGGGATACTACAAACAGTTCTATGTCCACAGTTTTCAGAACCTAGATGAAATGAACGAATACCTTGAAAGTCAAAAAGTGCCAAAACTCACACAAGAAGAAATTGACAATTTGAATAGGCCTATATCTATTGAACAAATTGGATAACTTTGGGCATAGTGATGACTCTTTAGATACAACAACAAGGGCACAGTGTATGAAAGAATCCATAAACTGAGAGAAAATATCAGCAAAAGACACATTTGATATACGACTTTTATCAAAATATACAAAGAATCCTTAAAATTTTTAAGATTCAACAATAAAAAAAATTTTTTAATCGGACTAAAAAATTGAATCATTTGTAAATGACTCAAAAACTGAAAAGATACCTCACTGAAAAAGATATATAGATGGTAAATAAACATACAAAAAGATGCTAAGCATTGTATGTCAAAGAAATGCAAGTCAAAGTAGCGATAAGATAAAGGGGTTTCCATGATGGCTCAGCATTAAAGAGTTTGCCCCTAATGCAGGAAACAGAGGAGACTTGGTTTTGATCCCTGGGTTAACAAGATCCCCTGGAGGAGGAAATGGAAACCCACTCAGTATCTTTGCCTGAAAAATCCCATGGTCAGATGAATCTGGTGGGCTGCAGTCCATGAAGTAACAAAGAGTCGGACATGACTGAGTGAGTAGGCATGGGGAAACAATGGAAACAGTGACAGACTTTATTTTTGTGGGGTCCAAAATCACTGCAGATTGTGACTGCAGCCGTGAATTAAAAGACACTTGCTTCTTGGAAGAAAAGCTATAACAAACCTAGACAGCATATTAAAAAGCAGAGAGGTTACTTCATCAACAAAGATTCATATAGTCAAAGCTATGATTTTGTTTGTTCCCATAGTTACGTATGGATGTGAGAGATGGACCATAAAGAAGGCTGAGCACAAAAGGATTGATGTTTTTGGACTGTGGTATTGGAGAAGACTCTTGAGAGTCCCTTGGACTGCAAGGCAGTCCATCCTAAAGGAAATCAATACTGTATATTCATTGGAAGGACTGATGTTGAACCTGAAGCTCCAACATTTTGGCCACCTGATGTGATGAGACGACTCATTAGAAAACACCCTGATGCTGGGAAAGAATGAAGGCAGGAGGAGAAGGGGATGACAGAGAATGAGATGGTTGGATAACAACATCAACTCAGAGGACCTGAGTTTGAGCAAGCTCCAGGAGATGGTGAAGGACATGGAAGCCTGGCGTGCTGCAGTCCATGGGNTCATTAGAAAACACCCTGATGCTGGGAAAGAATGAAGGCAGGAGGAGAAGGGGATGACAGAGAATGAGATGGTTGGATAACAACATCAACTCAGAGGACCTGAGTTTGAGCAAGCTCCAGGAGATGGTGAAGGACATGGAAGCCTGGCGTGCTGCAGTCCATGGGGTCCCATAGAGTTGGACATGACTGAGCAACTGAACAACAGCAACTAAGATATACACTAATCAAGTGACCAAAATCCAGAACACTGACTTTAATGCCAGCAAGAATGTGGCAAGCTTATGGAGTAATAGGAACTCGCATTCATTGCTGGTGGGAATAAAAAAGGTACATTCACTTTGGAAGACAACTGGGCGGTCTTCATCTTAAATCTGGGTATCCCTGGTAGCTCACGTGTTAAAAAAATCCACCTGCAATGCAGGTGAATTCGATTCCTGGATTGGGAAGATCCCCCAGAGGAGGGCATAGCAACCCATTCCAGTATTCTTGCCTGGAGAATCCCCATGGACAGAGGTGTCTGGAGGGCTACATTTCATGGAGTCACAGAGTCGAACGTGACTTAGCATGATCATAAATCTAAATGTACTCATCTTGTAATCCAGCAATCATGCTTCTTGGTATTCATCAAAATAGTTGAAAATGTATGTCCAGACAAAAACTGCACATGGATGTATAGAAGATTTATATATAATTGCCAAAACTTAGAAGTAATGAAGATATTCTTTAGTAGATGAGTGGATAAACAAACTGAAGTACATCCAGACAATGGAATAGTATTCATTGCTAAAAATGCTGTTCATGGGGTCTCAAGAGTCAGGCATGACTTAGTGACTGACAAACAAAAAGGCACGACGTATGAAGCCATGGAAAGACAGGGAGGGAGACTAAAAGCATGTTGCTAAGAATCCAGTCTGAAAAGACTAGATACTATGTGATTTCAACTACATGACATTCTAGAAAAGGCAAAATTATGGAGCTTGTGAAATAGCAATAGGGTGGGAGGGAACAGTTTATAGTGGAGAGGATTTTTAGGGCATTAAAATGCCCAGTATGATACTATTAAGATGGGTATGTGTTATGTATTTGTCCAAACCCATAGAATGTACAACAGCAAGAGTGAACCCTAACATAAGCTTTGAACAATTATGACATATTGGTGTATATTTACCAGTTAAAATAAATGTGAGGCTTCCCTGGTGGCTCAGATGTTAAAGAGTCTGCCTGCAATGTGGGGGACCTGGGTTCAATCCCTGGGTTGGGAAGATCCCCTGGATGAGGGCAGGGCAACCCCTTCCAGTATTACTGTCTGGAGATCCCCATGGACAGGGGAGCCTGGAGGGCTACAGTCCATGGGATCACAAAGAGTCGGACACAACCGAGTGACTTAGCACACACACACAGTGGTGGCAGGGGATACCGATAATGAAGGAAGCTATCCATGTGAATGGGCAGGGGTATATGCAAAATCCACATACCTTCTCCATTTTGCTGTGAACCTGACAACTTTATTTTTTTAAGCCTTAATATATCTCTTTGGCTCTTTAAACTCTGAGACTCTCTTTTCTCATTTGTTTCAAATGTCTTTGTAATTGTTGTTGCAGCATTTTATGACAGCTATTTAAAACCCTGATAATTCTAATATCTGTATCATTCAGTTTTGACATCCGTTGATTTTCTTTTCATTCAGCTTCTGATTTTCCTATTTTTGACAGCGAGGGGGAAAGGAAAGTGAAAGTGAAAGGAAAATGAAGTCGCTCAGTCGTGTCCGACTCTGCAACCCCACAGACTGAAGTCTACCAGACTCCTCTGTCCATGAGATTTTCCAGGCAATAGTACTGGAGTGGATTGCCATTTCCTGCTCCAGGGGATCNAAGGAAAGTGAAAGTGAAAGGAAAATGAAGTCGCTCTGTCGTGTCCGACTCTGCAACCCCACAGACTGAAGTCTACCAGACTCCTCTGTCCATGAGATTTTCCAGGCAATAGTACTGGAGTGGATTGCCATTTCCTGCTCCAGGGGATCTTCCCAACCCAGGGATCAAACCCAGGTCTCCCACAGTGTAGACAGATGCTTTACCATCTGAGCCACCGGGAAGTCCCAGGAGAAAGGAACTGGACTTAAATTACTTCCTACCAAGTAGAAGTAAGTCCAGCTTTTCCATTAAGCCTCTGTTGCCACCTAGTGGGGAGATGCTCCTGGATTTTCAGGGGAGGGTGGGAATCCAGGTTCCCCAATAAGACCTCCATGTTTATTGCACTAGCTGAAAGGGCAGCTCCTCCTTGGCCTTTATGGGGATGGTCTCCTATGATAAGGCCAAGTATTGACTCCCCTAGATCTCTTCTGACACTTTCTCATCAAAGAGGATAGGAAGCTTTTCTTTTTTCTTCTTCTTTGTAATCTCCATGTAGGGGTTTGAAATTCAGGCTCCCTGTGTGGGGCCAGTGGGTTAAGCTCAGCCATGCTTGGCAGTGATGAAAAGCCCCTGGTTCCATACCATGCCTTGTTAGATACTGTATCAGCAAGGATCTGTGTGGGATCAAGTGTCCTCATTACAACCTGATGCCCTTGGAAATCTGGGCAGCTGTAATAGTAGAGGTTAGACAGCTTGTTTTCTGTGTTTCTTTTTTTTTCTTTTCTGTAGCGTGTCCATTGCCTGAATGATTTTTATATTGCTAGCTCGCCCTCTGGAGCTTGTTGTTTTAATAGAGCGATTTTTGAGTTCTTTGAGTTTTTGAGGGGTTCCATGATTGTAAAGACTTCATTTACCAGACTCAAGTTAACATTTTAACATATAAAAAATAAACGTGGGACATTTTAAAGAGAAATTGCGCTTTACCAACTGCAGACGTTTCATAGTAGATGAGAATAGCATAGTTATAGTAGCCACATTACTAGTTAAATTCTGGGTCACTTACGAATTACTGGTGGAGTAGGAAATGGCAACTTACTCATATTTCTGCCTGGAAAATCCCATGGACAGAAGAGCCTGGCAGGCTACAGTCCACGGGGCTGCAAAAGAGTCCTACGCTACAGAGCAACTGAGTATGCATGCATGCATGAATTACCAGAGAGTAAGGTGACATAAGAAAAATGTGAAATTTCATAGCCCTATATTTGACCACTGGAAAACATGAGACAAAATAGTCACTTTCTGATGATAATCATTCTCTAAATGAATCCTTAAATGGTGGAAATATTACTTCTTTACTTTTTGTTCAAAATAAAAAGAAAGTAATCAGGTAAGGCAAAGGTGAAATTTTGAAAGGAAATAACTGAGTAATGATAAGTAAATATGTGAGTTTTACATGTGCACATACTAAGGATATGTATATAAGTATGTATGTACATACATATATATTCACACACACAAACACACATGCGATTTTAGAATCGCAGAAACTTTTACCGTAAGTTTGAAAATTTCTTTGTAATGTTGATTTGATTAAAGAAAAATAGCAATGGTTTCACTTCTAGAAGAAAAATTAGTTCTTTAATAAATCAGAACTTAATTTCAATGAAAATGATTTCTCCATACATTTATAATTTGATGATATTGGAAATATTTTCCAAAATTCAACTCCAGTGTTTAGCATTGAAATTGCACACACAAAAACACATACACACATATTTTGCTGACAAAAATAAAAACACATTTGATCAATAACAAATATCCTCTCAGATGGTTTCAAATAATGGAAAGAAACACAATAATTACTTGTATTTAAAGGAATATGAACTGGAAACCTCAAGTTATATGCATGATGGTTTTATGGAAGGAGAACCTTAGGCATATCGTGGTTTAGAATTTTGGTAGAGTTCATATTAAGTTAAATGTAAAAGTAAATCTCTAGAGATATTGTACAGGAGTCAGTGATCAAAACCATCCCAAAGAAAAAAGAAATGCAACAAAGCAAAGCGGTTGTCTGAGGAGGCCGTATAAAGAGATGAGGAAAGAAGGGAAGTGACAGCCAAGGGAGAAAGGGAAAGATATACCCAACTGAATGCAGCGCAGCATTCCAAAGAATAGCAAGGAGAGATAAGAAGGCCTTCAATGAACAATGCAAAGGAATAAAGGGAAATAATAGAATGGGAAGACTTAGAGATCTCTTCAAGAAAATTAGAGATACCAAGGGAACATTTCATGCAAAGATGGGCTCAATAAAGGACAGAAATGGCAAAGACCTAACAGAAGCAGAAGAGATTAAAAGAGGTGGCAAGAATACACAGAAGAACTGTACAGAAAAGGTCTTAAGGACCCAGTTAACCACAATGGCCTGGTCACTCCTTTCAAGAAAATTAGAGATACCAAGGGAACATTTCATGCAAAGATGGGCTCAATAAAGGACAGAAATGGCAAAGACCTAACAGAAGCAGAAGAGATTAAAAGAGGTGGCAAGAATACACAGAAGAACTGTACAGAAAAGGTCTTAAGGACCCAGTTAACCACAATGGCCTGGTCACTCCATTAAGTCAGATGTCCTAGAGTGTGACGTCAAGTTGGCCTTAGGAAACACTAATAGGAACAAAGCTAGTGGAGATGACAGAATTCCAGCTGAGCTATTTCAAATCCTAAAAGATGATGCTGTGAAAGTGCTACACTTACTATGTCAGCAAATTTAGAAAACTCCGCAGTGCCCAGAGAACAGTTTTCATTCCAGTCCCAAAGAAGATCAGTGTCTAAGAATGTTCAAGTTACCATGCAAGTGTGCTCATTTCACACGCTAGCAAGGTAATGCTCAAAATCCTTCAAGCTAGGCTTCTCAAGTTTAGTTCTCTGAACTGGGTACTTCCAAATGTACAAGTTGGGTTTCAAAGAGGC
Source organism: Oreotragus oreotragus (assembly GCA_006410675.1). Classification (NCBI taxonomy): domain Eukaryota; kingdom Metazoa; phylum Chordata; class Mammalia; order Artiodactyla; family Bovidae; genus Oreotragus; species Oreotragus oreotragus. The sequence continues at coordinate 48,685 of SJYX01012075.1, read as the reverse complement.
AGAGGAACCAGAGATCAAATTGCCAACATGTGTTGGATCATAGAAAAAGCAGGAGAATTCCAGAGAAACATCTACCTCTGCTTCATTGACTATGTAAAACCCTTTGACTTTTGGATCACAACAAAGTGGAAAGTTGTTAAAGAGATGGGACTACCAGACCACCTTACTTGTCTCCTGAGAAACCTGTATGCAGGTTAAGAAGCAACAGTTAGAAACAGACATGGAAAAACAAACTGGTTCAAAATTAGGAAAGGAGTATAACAAGGCTGTATATTGTCACCTTGCCTATTTAACTGGGCTGGATGAATCACAAGCTGGAATCAAAATTGCCAGAAGAAAACCCACTCCAGTATTCTTGCCTGGAGAATCCTATGAATGGAGGAGCTTGGTACGCTATAGTCCACTCACTCAGATATGCAAATGAACTCTAATGGCTGAGGGCCATTGAAAGTAAAGAGCCTCCTGATGAAAGTGAAAGAAGAGAGTGAAAAAGCTGGCTGAAACTCAGCATTCAAAAAATTAAGGTCATGGCATCTGGTCCCATCACTTCATGGCAAATAGATGGGGAAACAGTGGAAACAGTGACAGATTTTCTTGGGCTCCAAAACCACTGCAGATGGTGACTGCCGCCATGACATTAAAAGGTGCTTGCTCCTTGGAAGGCAAGCTACGACAAATCTAGAAGACGTATTAAAAATCAGAGACATTACTTTGCTGACAAAGGTCCGTATTGTCAACGCTCTGTTTTTTTTCCAGTAGTCATGTACATTTGAGAGAGTTGGATCACAAAGAAAGCTGAGTGCCAAAAAACTGATGCCTTTGATCTGCGGTCTTGGAGAAGACTCTTGAGAGTCCCTTGGCAGCAAGGAGATCAAACTAGTCAGTCCTAAAGGAAATCAACACTGCATATTCACTGGAAGGTCTGTTGCTGAAACTGAAACTCCAACACTTTGGCCACCTCATACGAAGAGTCAACTCATGTCAAGAGATCCTGACGCTGGGAAATATTGAAGGCAAAAAGAGAAAGGGACGGTGGAGGATGAGATGGTTGGATGGTCTCACCAACTCAATGGACATGAATTTGAGCCAATGCTGTGTGGGACAGGGCACATATGTGCATATGGAGTTCAGGGAGGACACCAGCTGCTCCATCAACTACAATGTGAAAGGCCCTGTGATCATGCTGTTGGGATCAAATCAAGAGACTCAGAGGGTATGTTGAGTTCCTGATCCCTGGATGTTTGGGTCAACCACTTAGCCCATGTTTAGGATCTTCAACAGGTAAAAAGTATCTATAATTGGTGATAAAAGTAAAATAAAAAGAGAGAGAGAGAATTACTTGAATAAAGTAAATACCTATCTTTTGAAATAAATGATTTCTCAAAATGGATAGCAATTTTTAAGGACAATTTTATGCCCACTGATTTCCTGTATCTGACTCTTTGTGACCCCATGGCCTGTAGCCTATGAGGTTCTCCATCCATGGGATTCTCCAGGCAAGGATACTGGAGCGGGTTACCATTTTCTTCTCCAGGAGATCTTCCTGACCCAGGGACTAAACCTGGGTCTCCCGCATTGTAGGCAGATGGTTTATGGTCTGAGCCACCAGGGAAGTCCTCACTGACTTCCTAATAGGCAGTAAATATCTTGGCCAAGAGAAAGATCCTGTAACATATGTACTTGGTCTCAAATTGAAAAATAATATTGAGAATAATACTTATAACTATAAATTTTACTTATTTGCGGTCATTCACATTACATCGACATGTTCATGTACATACATACACACCCCCACAGACTGCTGTACTTGCAGTCATACCTGAACAAATACTTTCTGTTTTTCCCTTACCTCTAAGACCTTATCACATCCTTAGGGTGAAAAATGGAGTATTATCGGTACCCTAATGTACTACTTGGAAGAGTGTAATATCAAACTTAAAATCAGAAAAATGGAATATTTTAAATGTGGCCTTCCAGCTTCTACTCTGAAGATTTGTTTAATCCTGTATTTTTAACTCACTATGATATTGAATGTAAAGTTAGCTGCTAAATTTACTGAATGTATAATGATACTAAATAGACAGCATGGTCCAAGTTTATGTTCAGACTTCAGGATAAATTTAGCTTATTCCGTCACAAAGACGTCAAACCTCCATTTTCATAAAAAGAATACATGGATGGATGGCACCAATTAGAGCAAAATGATAATTACAGTTAAAGAAATGGAAACTAAAGAATCACATAGTCACAACCAATATTTTTCCGAGCATTTTAGAGGGAATCAAGTCAACACGAAAAAGAATTGATGAAGTCTGCCTAATTAAAGATTTGTTTTTTGCACAAATGAATAAACAATGACAAAGTTTTAGAAATGATAGTACTGAAGCAAGAAGAAGCTATTTCTGCATAATTTCTCATTGTAGAGTATGAGAAATAAAGAGTATAAAAAGAGACTAGAAGAACCAGGATTATTCATGATTATGTTTAAAGAGTTGGATTCGGTGAATTATTTTTAATCACTACCTCTGTAAAGAAAGCTGAGCACCAAAAAGTTGATGCTTTTGAACTGTAGTGTTGGAGAAGACTCTTGAGAGTCCCTTGGACTTCAAGGAGATGCAACCAGTCCATCCTAAAGGAGATCAGTCCTGAGTGTTCATTGGAAGGACTGATCCTGAAGCTGAAACTCCAATACTCTGGCCACCTGATGCGACGAGCTGACTCATTGGAAGAGACTTTGATGCTGGGAAAGATTGAGGGCAGGAGGAGAAGGGGATGACAGAGGATGAGATGCTTGGATGGTATCTCTGACTTGATGGACATGAGTTTGAGTAAACTCCAGGAGTTGGTGATGGACAGGGAGGCCTGGCGTGCTGCAGTCCATGGGGTCGGAAAGAGTCGGACATGACTGAGTGACTGAACTGAACTGAACGGCATCTATATTTGGGGAAAGAAAGTTAGTCTTGATTAAGGATATATTTCCCCAGTAAGTTCTTTTGTAAGCAGAATTCTAGATTGTCCCCAAGGCTCACATGCACTGGAGTACATGGCTTCTGTAGTCTCTCTCCTTGCTTGTAGGAAGGACCCTTGAATACGATGAGATTAAACTCTATGATACATTGTATGAAAAACTGTATGATACATTTTTTCAGATATAATTAAAGCCACTAGTCAGTTGCCTTTGACTGAATTAAGATGGGAGATTATCCTGGGGGTCTTGACCTAATCAAGCAAGCTCTGTGAAAGACAGACGGGGACTTTTCTGTAGGCCATTTATGGTTTCTGAATGCCCTGGAGTAGCCACGTGAGCCAAGTGTCTATGCAGATATCAAAGGGGAAGGACCTGATGGGTGTCTCCAGTTAGTAGCCAGTAAGAAAATGAACCCTCAGTCATGCAGACACAAGGAAAGGAATTCTGCTAACAACCACTTGGGTTTGGAAGAGGGCCCTCAACAACAACAAAGAATGCTGCGTGGCAACCACTTTCATTTCTGTGTTTTGAGAACCTGAGCAAAGGGTGCAACAAAGCTATGCCCAGATCCCTGTCCCACAGAAACAGTCAGGCAATACATGTGCATTGCTTTATACATGTTTACATTGTTTATTGCTGTCTGGGATACTTTTTTTACGTAGTCATAAAAAACTAATAAAGCCTCTAACCCTCAAAGTAATCTCCAGCATCTACTTATAGAACCAACCTAAGCATCCTCCATTATTTTCATGATAATAAGCAAATTTTAAACTTTAAACTTTTTGATGATAATAGTCATATTAATCAATCATAATTCACAATAATGTTTCTTAATTTTTCATTTTCAAAACAATATGTGCTTTTTTTCAAGAATATATTTCATGTACAAATTACCTATATATTCCTGTATGAGTGGAAAATACGCTCTTCATTTAGAGACGGCAGTAATTTAAATAAACCCCTTACTGTCAAACAGGTCCAATCTGCTGATATTTCAGCCATTAACGCATATCTAGTTGTGGAAACTTAACACCTAGAATTGAAAAAGTAAATGTTTTATAGTGCATGTGGCAGCCCAGTTTACAAAGTACATTAATGCAACGCACAAAGAATTGTAGGAGCAGGCAGTCGTGTGCAAGCATAACTCCTTAAGGAAGGAAATCATTGCTGAGAGGAGTTTTGGTTTGCCATGTTTGTAAATGAGACACAAAGTGATATGTTTTTGGAAAAGCTCAGCATGTTGTTATCGCTGATATTCATCACATTTGTTTATATAGCTTATTTGGCCAATGCTTATGAATGTGCTAGCCAGGGTGTTATTGATATTACTTGTAAAGTTCTTTTCAGTGTACTCTCAGGAATGCCGAGACTGCTAACTCCTCACAAAGGGCTTAAGCCTCACTGCTAGACTGTAGGTATTGTTTCCCTTTCTCAGAAATAATTGACTCCTGATTCCAAATGTTTCTTACCTAAGGATAATTAGAATAAGTCTATAACATTGATTTTTGCTCTCTCTCTCTCTTTTTCTTACCTTTTTTCACATGGAAAATCATAACACTTCAAACTAAGTAATCATTGTTCATTTGCTTGCACTCCCTGCTGATAAATTTTCCCAAATAATTTTAACAATTTACTAAGCATCCACACTGGGGAAGCTCATTGTACATAGTGATCTTGTATTTCTTACAGCAGTTCTAAAAGGCAGGTTTCAACCCAAGCTGTAAAGGCTAAAGTTTAGCAACTTACCCTGAAGGCACAGACTGTGAAGCATTGAAGAGATGCTAACCAGCCTTCTGACTCTGAAGCCATTTTTCTTGCCCAAGTCAACATCCCTCCATCTTGTCTATGTCCATTGTATCAGCGGCAAATAATAAACTGGTTTCCCCTCTTTTATTTCCCCAAAGTTCACCCTAAGCCTCACGGCCCTAATCACCCAGTTCTGAAGCCACAGTTAATGAAGCGAAACAACAAGATGGAGAAAAATAAAGAACCGTGTTCTTTCTTATATGTATTTCCATTGTGCAGCTGCTAAAAAAAAAAAAAGAAGACTGAATAGGGAGGCATGCTTAGAGTTTTTATTCTTCTAATTCTTCTATGGAACTAGGAATCTTATTTTTCTTGAGTCACTGAGACTCAAAGTGATTTTTGAACTATTTATGATATATAATGTGAAGTAAAAGCATGATCGTGTTAGAATTTTCATCTGGATCAGGGAAGTTTACACTCAGTCAATGAAGCTTAAAAGGACAGTGGAAGAAGATAAGTTGTTCCTGCTCCAAACCAGTTTGAACATCTTCTTACCTATGTCTGTTTGCATTTCATGCTGCTCTATAATCTTGCTCAAATAGATGTAGTCTCTATAATTAACTATTTTGGTGACAGAAAAATCAATGCAAACCGCCTTAAGCAACCAGAGACTGTATTGACTCAATAATCACAAATGTAAATTGTAGGCTTTAGTGGGCGTGGCTTAGACAGTAAAGAATCTGCCTGCAATGTGGGAGACCCAAGTTTGATTCCTGGGTCGGGAAGATGTCCTGAAGAAGGAAATGGCAACCCACTCCAGTATTCTGGCCTGGAGAATCCCACGGACAGAGGAGCCTAGAGGGCTAATAGTCCATGGGGTCGCAAGGAGTCAGAGATGACTGAGGAAGTAACACTAAATAAATGACGGTGTTGGCTCCTGCTTTCTTTCTACCTTCAACACGTTCACTTCATTCTGTGCTGTGCATGAGGGCAAGGTATGTGGATACAACAGATGCCCCCTTGTTACAGTCCAGTGGAAGGAGAGTCTGTCTTGAAAGAGCCTTGAGAGTCACTTTGGATTGGCTTAGCTTGTGTTCACCCCTAAAGGAATCATGTGGCCAGGAAATCTTGTTTAAGGATGGACCTGGTTTACATAGAGCAGAACCTCAGTTTCAGGCCACATAGACTGAGCATGGGGGAAAGATGGAAGACCAGGTGAAAATCAGGGAACATCTCAGGATGAAAAGAGGAATAGATGATGGGAAAGCAAAATAACAGTCCACTGAGAATGGTTTTATGATAGTTACCCCATGGACTGTAGCCCACCAGGCTCCTCTGTCCATGGAATTTTCCAGCCAAGAGTACTGAAGTGGATTGCCATTTCCTTCTCTAGGGGATCTTCCTGACCCAGGGATGGAACCCAGGTCTCCTGCATTGCAGGCAGATGCTTTACTGTCTGAGCCACCAGGGAGGCACCCTATAGTCTATCAAGATTTCTTTCTTTCTTCATGTTCCTATAATTATAACAGACGTTAAGAACCAGATTCTTTCTGCTGCGTGACTGCAGCCTTCATATTTCTTTTTCTATTAGCTTTTTACATCTTCCACTGTTATCCACCATCTGCAGGTGTTCAGCCCTGGGTTATCATAAGCCCTCTTCAGAGGTTTTTACAGAAGCCTGACAACAGTCTTTCTCCCTTGCCCCGTTGGGGAAGGTAGATTTGAGGATTGCTCATAAATGTTTCAAGAAGTTAGATGAAATGTCTAAATCAGCCAAATAAATAGTTAAATGTGTTTTGCAGTGTGTATAACCTTTACTTGATGCTGTGTAACTGAGATTTTCACAGAAAGCCTCTAGAACTGCACTGTTTCTAGAATTTCTTTGTGAGAACACTCACGGAGTTTAAAAAGCTGAACTGCAATGCGGAAGCCACATAATGGTCTTCAGTTCCATAGCCATTTGCTTCCACTTGCTCATTTATTTCTAGTAGAAATCTAAGTGTTTAGCTTAATTGCCCTACTATGGAATACAGAGATTTATGAAAAGATGTTAACAGCTTGTCCCCATGCCATCATTGAAAAGGCTCACTGGGTATTCGATAATAGGAAAGAAATAAAGCTTAAGTATAAAGAGGCAAAAATTATTTAAATCAACATGGCAGAGGTTTCTAGGGTACAAAGAAAAATTAAATCAAACAGTGGGGTTCTTTTCAATTGAAGCTTTAAGGAAGCAGGCAAGATGTAATGTTCTTTATTTGTCAGGTAAGTGACAAAGTTAATCAGTGCTAATTGCCCAGGACTGGCTCTCAGTTATGACAGTTAATTAAAGTACATACACCCTCACATATACTGACCAAATCCTTCTATGTGGTGGGTAGGCAGAGAAATGAAAGGCATATATAGTAAGACCCTCTTCTAGTGGGAAAAAGAAATCAATACTGATTTAGTTGTAGCCGAATTGAGCCATTTTGTCTGCAGTCTTTATCTGCAAGGCCCCATGGCCATCAGTGTGGGAAAACATTCATGGAACAAATGCATTTAGCAAGAGTAATCATCATCATCGTGAAGTGCTTATCAGAAATGAAGACAAAATGCAATTAGGCTAGATTTACAGTTGGACCAATAATTACCACTCAGATGTTTCAGCTGAATGGAAAATACATGATTCCAAACCGTGACATTTGTGTTCCATTGCTTTCTCCTCCTTTCTCTTGTGATCCCTAACCCTCCTCCATTTTCTCCTCTTTTTTCTTTTTTTTATTAAATATGTCAGTCATGATGTAGCACAGCTGAATAATTGTCATAGAGTCAAATGCTTGCAGATGGTTAATGGAAACAGAAAATTAAATGAACAGCAGTAAAGAAACTCATACAAAATTAAAGAACTCTATTGCAAATTTAAAGGGTCATTTGGTTTCATCAAAAATCAAATAATATGAATATGTTATCCTCTGCATGAAAGAGACTATGTTAAATTGTTTTGAGAGCTGAAAAATGAGCAATCAATGATGTGCTAATGAAATTTGTGAAAAAATCATGCGCTATTGAAATATGCTGTAAATTGTCATTTAGTCTCTACAGAAAAAAGTCTACTTTGGGAGATCAATTTTTTTGAGTTTATTGTTTACTTAAATTGTTGAACTAATGATAGGACTTGAAATAAGATTGTTACTAAAATGAAATGACAGTAGGATTAAACTTAAGGAAAAAAAAAAACCTAACTATTCTTTAAAAGTATCTTGTCTGAGATATTTTCCTCATATGACAGAAAGCCAACAATTCATAACACATTCATGATATGTCCAAAGAACAGAATCAATGGCCCCCTTGACCTACTGGGATTTAAGATGGTTTAGGCCAACTAAGCTCTCATCTGCCTGGCATTTTTGAAATACATAATTGATAAAACTTTTCTGAAAAGAAAAGCTGTCTTTCTGGTGAAGCATTAGATATAATGTTGTATGGTGTCATTCAGAAGTGGCTATCAGTTACAGATTCTTTAAAAATAGATTTCAAGATTACAAAGCATTACATTCTTTATTCACTCCTTTTTATTTTTCATTATCCTCTCCATTCTCTGGGAAACCTTAGAGTCAATATGAAATGTCTTTTGTCCATCACAGAAATGATTTTCGTCTCTGACGGTTGCTCATATCAAAGGGGAAGAAAACTAAAGATATGTAATTGAGTCTTCATTGAAAATAACTCAGCCATTTGTAACACTGCCTTGAGTGGCTATCTAATAGCTTAATATTTTTAATGACTAACAAAATCTTAGGTGTTTGAAAGTGAGTAAGTTTTTCACATAAAAAGTCTGTAAAATAAATATTCCTTTAAAAAGTAGACTTTAAAAGGTTAAAATAAGTATTAAAAAAGTCCTCAGGATGCTTCATAGTCTTCGAATACAAAGCAAAATGTATCTTTCCTTGCACTAATTTTTATTAAAAAATTTATAAAAATCTTTAAATAAATTATACATTATTTTTCTTTTCAATATATTTAATGCTTTAAACCATTAAAACTATCTTTGTTAGTTCCTGTTTTCTGCTCTCACATTTCTGAGCTGTCAATAGTTTTTTGTATACAAAACTGTTACAGAGATGAAAATATTGGTTCAACTTTTCATTCGACTTAGTTCAGAATATCTTATGTTAAATCATACCTGGCAAAGGTAACATTTAGTTTCTTGTTATTTCATGTTAAATTAAGATGAGAACAAAAACAGCTCAACAATTTGAATAGTTTATATGAATAAGTTATAATGAAATGTCCAATTTTATTGAGTTAAAGCATTTTTCTGTACATTTTCAAATGTTACTCCAATTTAAAGACGTTCTGCCTTTTTTCTAACTAGACCTTTTTTGGGTAAGAGTGATATTGCTGTCATTTAAAACTCAGCCATTTAAATACCAAANATGAATAAGTTATAATGAAATGTCCAATTTTATTGAGTTAAAGCATTTTTCTGTACATTTTCAAATGTTACTCCAATTTAAAGACGTTCTGCCTTTTTTCTAACTAGACCTTTTTTGGGTAAGAGTGATATTGCTGTCATTTAAAACTCAGCCATTTAAATACCAAATGTATAAGCATTATCTAGACTCTGTACAACAATAACACTCTTTGAAAATTCATTACTGAAAAATAATTATCTGTAGATGAAATCTGTAGCAGGGACATTGCTATTAATCCAGCTTAATATTATCATTCTTCAGTTTTTCTTATAAATTAAAATTTTACCTTTTTTCAAATAAAATGTAAAATATTTTCATGCCAAAAGCAAGATCTTTATTTTGTTGTATGGAATTGTGAGTTCTACAAATATCAAATACAAAAATCTCACTGATCTCAAGTTTTAATGAGAAAGACAGATATGTCCTGGTAAAGGAAAAATGCAGGCTTGTTTTATGGGAAAATATAGTAAATTAATCAATCTAGAGAGACTGTCTCTTAGGCGATGATAAAACAAATTAGTCCACATAAATTTAATTCAATTATATCTATACTTGATATTCTTTACCTGACATGTCTTAAAAATATAATACATTTTATTGTGCCTTTAAAAATTACAAACATTTAGTTAATCAGGAAGAGCATACCTAGGAAGCCAGCTCTTCTGGCTACCTCAGGTGCCAGATTCAAAAAGATCCCTGTTCTTCAGGCAAATCTGTAAAATGTGGCACTGATATCCACAGACCTCCATGCATACATAATTACAGGGAAAAGATTAAGCTAAATAATAATGTGATGATAATAAGACAATAAGGTGTTGGTTTAATCCTAAATACAGTCAGTAAGAGTGCTGGTTGGGGATCAAACACACCAAAAATATATCTCCACGTGGAACAATTCTCCCAGCACGACAACCAACCAGAAACTGACCGCACAACTCCTTTACAACCAAAACTGCAAGAAAAAGTTCCATGTAATGAGGTAGGATGGAAAAAAAGGCACACAGTTGACACCTCCCCCCGCGGGGGAGGCATCTGAAAGGAAGGGAAGGTACATACCGGCAGACCCTTATCCTGGGGGGCAAGCAGGCCAAGCCGTAGACGGGGCATCCCCGTGCTGGGTCCCGCATGAAGGAGACGAGCCAGCCCGACTGGGGAGAGAACCTCTGGGACAGATCCGGGTGCTGGAGAGGCAGAGACACTCCTCTCATAAAGGGTGCGGGGATGCTCTCTTGCAAAAACCGTGGCAGAGAGAGCTCAGCCCTGGCGACTGCTGCCTCACCGTGCTCTCTGGTCCAAGGAAGGCGAACACCCTGGCCATTTTCACTCCACCTCACAGCCTGGGGCAGGGTCCGGGCCAGCCTCAGCTTCAGAAACGACTCTTCCTAGCTATGCAAAGACAATCTCAGGTCCTGGGCGTGACCCTGGAGGCGCAGCAGCGGTCATCGTGAGGGCCTCCGAGCTGTGCCTTGAGAACCGCCAGGCCCAGCAGGCCGTGGCTGGGCCTGCTCTCGGCTCTGCCCACTCCACACTATCGCCTGGCGCCCCATCCGGGGCAGACGGGACCTGGATCGAGGGTGACAGGGACAGAGCGAAGGCACAGAGGTGTGGCCCGTGGTGCAGGGCGGGGAAGGCAAGCCGCGACGGTGCTAGCTGCAGCGCACCCGCCACGGATCTCTGACATCTGCACAGTCGCTTCCGTCCTCACAGCCGCAGTGCCCCAACCCCCAGGCTAGCAAATGTCCCAGCCTGGCCACTCGCCGCCAGGGCCTTGCACTAGGTCTGGGATGAGTACATCGGTGAAAGGACGCGTCCTTGGGAGTAAAGCTGCTGCTTCCTAAACAGTCAGCTCAGTAGACCTCTGAGCACAGGAGCCTTGCGTACTTCAGCGCTCCCTGCAGACTCAAAGGGGAGAGAGCGGCTTGAGCCTGACCCTCGGGACGATCCCTCCAGCGGTGTGACTCACCCCCGACAGGGCAGCAAGAGCAGAAAAGAGGCCCCACCTCACACACTGTGCACTCCAGCCCGCCATCAACCCCTCTCCCTACCAAGGTGCCAGTGGCCGTACACCTTAAGGAAGGCTGCGGTTAGTGTCCACGTGAAAATCTGCCCTTGCACAGAGAGACTGGACACACAGACTACATAGGGCTATTCTCACATAAAAATCCCTTCNGCTGTCTTTCTGGTGAAGCATTAGATATAATGTTGTATGGTGTCATTCAGAAGTGGCTATCAGTTACAGATTCTTTAAAAATAGATTTCAAGATTACAAAGCATTACATTCTTTATTCACTCCTTTTTATTTTTCATTATCCTCTCCATTCTCTGGGAAACCTTAGAGTCAATATGAAATGTCTTTTGTCCATCACAGAAATGATTTTCGTCTCTGACGGTTGCTCATATCAAAGGGGAAGAAAACTAAAGATATGTAATTGAGTCTTCATTGAAAATAACTCAGCCATTTGTAACACTGCCTTGAGTGGCTATCTAATAGCTTAATATTTTTAATGGCTAACAAAATCTTAGGTGTTTGAAAGTGAGTAAGTTTTTCACATAAAAAGTCTGTAAAATAAATATTCCTTTAAAAAGTAGACTTTAAAAGGTTAAAATAAGTATTAAAAAAGTCCTCAGGATGCTTCATAGTCTTCGAATACAAAGCAAAATGTATCTTTCCTTGCACTAATTTTTATTAAAAAATTTATAAAAATCTTTAAATAAATTATACATTATTTTTCTTTTCAATATATTTAATGCTTTAAACCATTAAAACTATCTTTGTTAGTTCCTGTTTTCTGCTCTCACATTTCTGAGCTGTCAATAGTTTTTTGTATACAAAACTGTTACAGAGATGAAAATATTGGTTCAACTTTTCATTCGACTTAGTTCAGAATATCTTATGTTAAATCATACCTGGCAAAGGTAACATTTAGTTTCTTGTTATTTCATGTTAAATTAAGATGAGAACAAAAACAGCTCAACAATTTGAATAGTTTATATGAATAAGTTATAATGAAATGTCCAATTTTATTGAGTTAAAGCATTTTTCTGTACATTTTCAAATGTTACTCCAATTTAAAGACGTTCTGCCTTTTTTCTAACTAGACCTTTTTTGGGTAAGAGTGATATTGCTGTCATTTAAAACTCAGCCATTTAAATACCAAATGTATAAGCATTATCTAGACTCTGTACAACAATAACACTCTTTGAAAATTCATTACTGAAAAATAATTATCTGTAGATGAAATCTGTAGCAGGGACATTGCTATTAATCCAGCTTAATATTATCATTCTTCAGTTTTTCTTATAAATTAAAATTTTACCTTTTTTCAAATAAAATGTAAAATATTTTCATGCCAAAAGCAAGATCTTTATTTTGTTGTATGGAATTGTGAGTTCTACAAATATCAAATACAAAAATCTCACTGATCTCAAGTTTTAATGAGAAAGACAGATATGTCCTGGTAAAGGAAAAATGCAGGCTTGTTTTATGGGAAAATATAGTAAATTAATCAATCTAGAGAGACTGTCTCTTAGGCGATGATAAAACAAATTAGTCCACATAAATTTAATTCAATTATATCTATACTTGATATTCTTTACCTGACATGTCTTAAAAATATAATACATTTTATTGTGCCTTTAAAAATTACAAACATTTAGTTAATCAGGAAGAGCATACCTAGGAAGCCAGCTCTTCTGGCTACCTCAGGTGCCAGATTCAAAAAGATCCCTGTTCTTCAGGCAAATCTGTAAAATGTGGCACTGATATCCACAGACCTCCATGCATACATAATTACAGGGAAAAGATTAAGCTAAATAATAATGTGATGATAATAAGACAATAAGGTGTTGGTTTAATCCTAAATACAGTCAGTAAGAGTGCTGGTTGGGGATCAAACACACCAAAAATATATCTCCACGTGGAACAATTCTCCCAGCACGACAACCAACCAGAAACTGACCGCACAACTCCTTTACAACCAAAACTGCAAGAAAAAGTTCCATGTAATGAGGTAGGATGGAAAAAAAGGCACACAGTTGACACCTCCCCCCGCGGGGGAGGCATCTGAAAGGAAGGGAAGGTACATACCGGCAGACCCTTATCCTGGGGGGCAAGCAGGCCAAGCCGTAGACGGGGCATCCCCGTGCTGGGTCCCGCATGAAGGAGACGAGCCAGCCCGACTGGGGAGAGAACCTCTGGGACAGATCCGGGTGCTGGAGAGGCAGAGACACTCCTCTCATAAAGGGTGCGGGGATGCTCTCTTGCAAAAACCGTGGCAGAGAGAGCTCAGCCCTGGCGACTGCTGCCTCACCGTGCTCTCTGGTCCAAGGAAGGCGAACACCCTGGCCATTTTCACTCCACCTCACAGCCTGGGGCAGGGTCCGGGCCAGCCTCAGCTTCAGAAACGACTCTTCCTAGCTATGCAAAGACAATCTCAGGTCCTGGGCGTGACCCTGGAGGCGCAGCAGCGGTCATCGTGAGGGCCTCCGAGCTGTGCCTTGAGAACCGCCAGGCCCAGCAGGCCGCGGCTGGGCCTGCTCTCGGCTCTGCCCACTCCACGCTATCGCCTGGCGCCCCATCCGGGGCAGACGGGACCTGGATCGAGGGTGACAGGGACAGAGCGAAGGCACAGAGGTGTGGCCCGTGGTGCAGGGCGGGGAAGGCAAGCCGCGACGGTGCTAGCTGCAGCGCACCCGCCACGGATCTCTGACATCTGCACAGTCGCTTCCGTCCTCACAGCCGCAGTGCCCCAACCCCCAGGCTAGCAAATGTCCCAGCCCGGCCACTCGCCGCCAGGGCCTTGCACTAGGTCTGGGATGAGTACATCGGTGAAAGGACGCGTCCTTGGGAGTAAAGCTGCTGCTTCCTAAACAGTCAGCTCAGTAGACCTCTGAGCACAGGAGCCTTGCGTACTTCAGCGCTCCCTGCAGACTCAAAGGGGAGAGAGCGGCTTGAGCCTGACCCTCGGGACGATCCCTCCAGCGGTGTGACTCACCCCCGACAGGGCAGCAAGAGCAGAAAAGAGGCCCCACCTCACACACTGTGCACTCCAGCCCGCCATCAACCCCTCTCCCTACCAAGGTGCCAGTGGCCGTACACCTTAAGGAAGGCTGCGGTTAGTGTCCACGTGAAAATCTGCCCTTGCACAGAGAGACTGGACACACAGACTACATAGGGCTATTCTCACATAAAAATCCCTTCCGAAACCACAATAGATAGCTATTTCTCCTAAATTCATAGAGAAAGAGAAGGTTGGTACAATGAAAAAGCAGAGACATTACTCCACATAAAAGGGAAAGAAAAATCCCCTGGCAGAACAAATAATGACTCAGAGATCATTAATCTACCACACACAGAATTCGAAAAGGTGGAAAAAAAAAAAAAAAAAGCTAACTGAATTAAGAAATATTATCAATATAAAGACAGATCATTTTAACAAGGAACTAGAGAATAAAAAGACGATCCAAATGTAAAAATGACAATTCAATTTCTGATGTAAATAGCAATCTAGAAACAAGAGCTGGCTAAATAACACAGAAGAATGAATGAGTGATCTGGAAGATAGAATAACAGAAAAAATCCAGTCAGGGCAGCAGACAGAAAAACAAAATTTTAAAACATGAAAGCAACCTGTGCGATCTATAAAATAATATAAAACATGCCAAGTTATGCAAAATTGGGGTTCCAGCTGGAGAAAAGAGAGAGGGGGATTAAAAACAGGTCTGAAGAAAGTATGGCTAAAAACTTCTCAAATCCAAAGAAGGAAACAGATATCCAGGGACAGAGGGTCCCAAATAGGATGAATTCAAATAGATGCAAACCAAGTCAAGGCATATTATAACAAAAATGGCAAAGTGTAAAGAAAGAACTCTAAAGGCAGAAAAGAACAAAACAGTCATATATGAGGGACTCCTCACAAGACAGATTTCTTCTCATAAACTGATTTCTTTCTCATAAGCTAATTTCTCCGAAAGAGAAAAATCTGAGAACCTGGATACTCTAACCAACAAGATTGTCATGTATAATATAAATAATTTCTCAAACAAGCAAAAGCTGAAAATATTCAGCAATACTAAACTTGCCTTACAAGAAATATTAAAGGGTTTTCTCTAATTGAAAAAGCAAGAATCTACAGGAAAGGGAAAATCCCAGTAGGAAATGAGAATATATAGTAAGGATTGAACATTGCTTAAATAAGCCAGTGCACACATCAAAAAAATTGTACAATCAACTATAACAGCAGTAAAATGAGAAGCATAAAGATGTAAAAGAGGACATTAAAAAAAACACAAAATATGGAGGAAGGGAGTAAAAATTTAGATTGTGGAGAATGTATTTGAATGTCAATGATTATCAATTTAAAGCAAGTAGATTTAAAGCAAAATATATGAACTTCATATTAACGATAAATCAAAAAACTACGAGATCCAAAAAATTAAAAAGAAAGGAACTCAAATATACTACAAATCAAAATCAAACCACAAAAAGAAAAACATAAAGAAGGGAAATGAACAAAGAAGAACTATGAAAACAACTGGAAAACAAAGAATAAAATGACAATAAGTACCTAGCTATCAATAATGTCAATGGACTAAATGTTCCAATCAAAAGACATAGGGTCACCGACTGGATTAAAGAAAATAATAATAAGACCCTTCAGCATGCTGCCTACCAGAGACTCACTTCAGGGCAGAAGACATATACACTGAAAGACATTTCAGTCAAATGAACAAAGACCAGATAGAAGAGCAAAAACGGTGCTATTTAATGATAAAGTGATAAATACCCGAAGAGGATATTACAGCCAGTAACATATGCACTCATACAGGAGTACCTAAATATATAAAGCAATACTAACAGGCAAAAAAGGACAATAATCTAGGTAAATTTGGATTTAATATTTAATATATTAATTAATATATAAATATTGAATATTGAATACTATATAAATATTAACTATGTCAATGCGTACATCATTCAGAATGAAAATCAACAAAGTAACAGAGATCTTAAATGACACAATAGATCAGTTGGACTTACTTCATATCTACAGGACACTACATCCAAAAAAAGCAGAATTTACATCTTTTTTTTTTCAAGTGCACATGGAACATTCTATAGGATAAATCACATACTAGGTGAGAAAAAAAGAAAAAAAAAGCCTCACTAAATTTAAGAAGATAGAAATCATATCAAATATATTCTCCAACTATAGAATACAAAATTAGAAACCAACTACAGAAAGAAAACCGAGAAGAAAACAAACACGTGGTATCTCATAGGAAAATACGAAGAACAGTTCTACGCCAACAAATCGGACAACCTAGAAAAAGTAGACAAATTTCTAGAAACATATAGTCTGCCAAGACTGAGTCAAGAAGAAACAGACAACTTGCATAGACAAATCACTACAAGTGAAATAGAATCTGTCATTAAAAATTAAACTCCCTGCAAATAGAAGTCCAGGGCTGAATGGCTTTTACAATCATATAAATATATGATATATCAGGATTGATATATCAATCATATAAAGAATATGAGGCATATAGATGTAAAAATTTTCAATAAAATATTAGCAAACCAAATCCAACAATACATAGAAAGTATCATACACCATGATCAAGTTGGATCCATTGCAGGGTCACAAGGACAGCTCAATATGTGCAAGTAAAACAATTGATATCAGCAATACATTACGTTAACGAAAGAAAAGGCAAAACCCACATGATCATAGTGACAGATGCAAGAAGAGCATTTGGCAAAATTCAACATCCCATTCACGATACAAAGTCTCATCAAAGTGAGTACAGAAGAAACATACCTCTACATAATAAAGGCAATTTATGACAAACCCACAGCCTACATAAGACTCAAGTGTGAAAAACTGGAAGCTTTCATGCTAGATTCAGAAACAGAACAAGGATTTCTACTCTTTCTGCTTCTATTTAACATGGTATTGGACCTCCTAGCCACAGCAATCAGACAATAAAATGAAATAAAAGTATCCAAATTGTGAGGGAAGAGGTAAATTTGTTATCAGTGGCAGTTGATGTGATGCTCTACACAGAAAACCCTGAAGTGTCGACCCCAAACTTTTTAAAATAAATGAATTCAGCTGTTGCAGGTTAATAATATACAGAAATCTGATGCATTTCTATATGCTAATGATGGAATATCAGAAAGAGAAGACAAATCCCATTTAAAACTACCTAAAACAAATAGCTAGGAAGAAACTTAACCAAAGAGGTGGAAGACCTATATGCTGAAAATTATAAAACACTGATTAGGGTAATTGAAGATGATTCAAAGAAATGGAAAGGTATCCTGTGTCCTTGGATTGGAAGAATCAATGTAATCACAATAGCCATACTACCAAAAGCAATCCCTGTTTAATGCAATTCCTATTTGAATACCCAGGACATTTTTCCACAGAAACAGAAAAACATAATCCTAAAATTTATATGGAACTACAAAAGACATCAAATTTCCAAAGTAATCTTGAGAAAAAAAGAACAAAGCTGGAAGGATAGCCTAGATTTCACCATATACTTCAGTACTCTAGTATTCAAAAGTGTGGTATGGGTGCAAAAACAGACAAATACATCAATGAACAGAATGAAGAATCCAGGAACAAACTCACACGTCTAAACTCATTTAATCAGTGATAAAACAGGCAAAAATGTACAATGAAGAAAAGAGAGTCTTTTCAAGCCAAGAAAGCTTGACAGCCATATGTAAATCAATGAAATTAGAACATTCCTCCACACCATACAAAAGTAAACCCTAAATGAATTAAAAGCCTAAACTTAAGACATCACACCATAAAACTCCTAGAAGAGAACACAGCTGAAACACTCTCTGACATAAACTGTAGCAATGTTTTTTTTAGACCAATCCCCCAGGGTAAAAGAAAAGTGAAAATAAATAAATGGGATCTAATTAACTTAAAAGCTTTTGCACATCAACAAAATGAGAAGAAAACCTATCAAATAGAAGAAAATGTCTCCAAACAATACAATAACAAGAGGTTCTGATCAAACATATTTAGAGTTCATACAAATCAATATATATTTTTAAATCCAAATATTGTCAGAAGAAATGAAAATAAATGTTTCCAATTAAGGCATACAGATGACTAACTGTTTTATAAGATACTCTATACTGCAAATCAGTAGAGAAAGGCAAATTAAAACCACATTGCAGTATCACCTCACACATCTCAGAAGGACTATTATCAAAATACCTATAAATAACAAACATTGGAGCATATGTGGAGAAAAAAGAACATTCATACACTCCAGGTGGGATTGTAAAATGGTACATGGAAAACAGAATGGAGTTTCCTTCCAAAAGTAAAAAGAGAAGTACCATATGATCCAGCAATTCCACTCTTGAGTTTATATCCAGCAAAAACCAAAACACTAACTCAAACAGATACGTACATCCCAATGTTCAGCAATATTTGCAATACTTAAGATATGGCAACAACCTGTGACATCAGAAGATGACTGAATTAAGACAAAGTGTATGAATCTGCAATTAAATGTTCAGTTCAGTTCAGTTCAGTCACTCAGTCATGTCCAACTCTTTGCAACCCCATGAA
>SJYX01012075.1:7091-18437 GCA_006410675.1 Oreotragus oreotragus | reverse complement strand
AAATTGAAGAAAGTAGGGAAAACCGCTAGACCATTCAGGTATGACCTAAATCAAATCCCTTATGATTATACAGTGGAAGTGAGAAATAGATTTAAGGGCCTAGATCTGATAGACAGAGTTCCTGATGAACTATGGAATGAGGTTCGTGACATTGTACAGGAGACAGGGATCAAGACCATCCCCATGGAAAAGAAATGCAAAAAAGCAAAATGGCTGTCTGGAGAAGCCTTACAAATAGCACTGAAAAGAAGAGAGGCCAGAAGCAAAGGAGAAAAGAAAAGATATAAGCATCTGAATGCAGAGTTCCAAAGAATAGCAAGAAGAGATAAGAAAGCCTTCTTCAGCAATCAATGCAAAGAGATAGAGGAAAACAACAGAATGGGAAAGACTAGAGATCTCTTCAAGAGAATTGGAGATACCAAGGGAACATTTCGTGCAACTGAAGTGAAGTGAACCATAATTTATGTGATTGAGATTAAATAAACAAACAAGACATGGATGACAAGAGTGAAAAGAGTCCAAAGGGAGCCAGAATGCCATTGGTGATCTAAAATCTAAGACACATAAGCTGTACTTCTTTATTATTATTTTTTCCTTTCCAGTAACAAAACATAGACTGGTGAAAGCATGACTAGATAGCTTGTAGATACTACTTTGTGCTTTGAGAAGAAAGGACTTTGCCACTTACGTCTTATGGATCACCTAGAACTTTATAAGAGTAGAATTACAGAGTTGGAGTGAACATTAGAAGTAATCTTGTTGAGCCCTTACTAATAACTGCTAACTAAATTATTTTCTATGTCGCCTGTTTCAGAAAATTGTTGTCTCTTCCATTGCCAAGTATGTGACTGAGCCACCGGTAAAATGATGATATATATGGTTCCATATGAGATCAGTGATTTGAGTGGCCTATCAGTGGAATCTTTGCCAGGTCTGGGAATGAGCCTTCCCAGCACCATGGGACACAATGGCCATGAAATGCCTCTGCAAAGATTAAATCATGACCACTACAGCTGCTGCCCTTCAACACCCCCTAAAAGGAATTCAGCATGGATATTAGGAATTAGGCACTTACACTGTGCTCTTTGGAAAATGTGCAAAACAGGCATTCAGAAAGTTGGATATTTTCAGATATATATACATATATACACACACATATATGTATATATGTGTGTGTATACATGTATACATATATACATGTATATATATATATGAGCCCAAATTCTTGCATCCTCTCATATCTAGAAAAACGCTACCATCATGGCCAAAGTCTGGTCCTGGTTCTCCTGGCTGACCTTTCTTCTAGGCACATTTTCAGCTCTTCTACTTTTATGGATGCTTTAGAGAAGTGAAGTTGGTCAGTCGTGTCCAACTCTGCGATCTCATGGACTGTAGCCTACCAGGCTCCTCTGTCCATGGGGTTTTCCAGGCAAGAGTTCTGGAACTTGCATGCTTTAAGTTAGTTTCTTTGAAAATGAAGCCAATGGATCTCCAGATGGTAACACAAGAATGTGCTCAATCGCTCAGTCACGTCTGGCTCTTTGCGACCCCAGGGACTGCAGCCTGCCAGGCTCCTCTGTCCATAGGAGTCTCCAGGCAGGAACACTGGAGTGTATGGCCGATTCTTCTCCAGAGGATCTTCCCAACCCAGGGATCAAACATGCATCTCCTAGATTCCCCGCATTGGCAAGCAGATTCTTTATCACTGAGCCACTGGGGAAGTCCCAATACAAGAATATCACCCAGCCAAGACCCAAGACAACCTCATCTGCACTACCACTGGTCAACACAAGAATAAAATCATACTCTCTTTCAAATGCAATTTTAATGTTACTCTTCCTGCCCATACAAGGCGTAGGGTTGGATGGACATTATGTGCCAACTTCGTGCGTTACCTGTTGTTTTTAGAGAAAAACATTGATTACCTCATTTTTACCAGAAGTTATCTTAGTTTTGATAACTGTAACCACTTGCTGGCAGACTGTGCCAAGGCCACGGAAAGGCTGGACCGACTGCTTGAGTTTGAGAATGCTGCTTATCGGGCCACTCCATCAGTCACAGTGAATGGACCGTTTTCCCTAAGCCTAGGGCATGTTCTGCACTGTTACTTATGGAATGAATAAGACGGCTCCTGTTGTCATTCTTATGCGCTTCAGCCCACATAACCCTGGGGCTGACTGTTAGGAAAATTACACAGTCTTCTTCAGGCCTCAGAGACAAAGCGTAACAGGCTCCCTGTGTCGCTCCTAACCTTCCTGGGCTTTGCTCTGACAGGGAGTGACGTCCTGAGTGCTCTGACTGCCTGCTGGGAGTGCAAGTCTTGCAGCACCAAAGATGGCTGAGGCCCTGGAGGGGCTCTGGCCAAGCAAGCCCCAGGCTTAGCAGCATCTGAGGTTTACAGGACAAAGCAAGACAACATGAGCATGAAACCAGACTGCAACTCGTTCACAGATGGATGAAGATGTAGTTTGTGTCCTGCGATTATAAGCAGATCCGAACCGCCATTTTTCAAGTCTCACCCACAGAGCGGACTCGCTGCCTGGAACCTCTTCCCAGTTGGGATGCGCTGTGTCACAGGACTTCCCATGACTGTTTAAGTCTAGATGTTGGTCAAAACCCAACTTGATGACGCATCCTCTGTTGCTTCTATTTCTCTTTTCTTTTAATGGTAATTTATTGAAAGTAAGGCTGGAGAATTCTCTAATAAATATTAGTATTATTTATTTGTGAAAAAAAATAATGTTGTTGAAACTTTTGGACAATACTGTATATATTAAATGATTAGGATTGAGGTTTTATATCCATAAAGTATGGATAGTATTTTCTCCTAGATCTTTATGGTTATTGAGATTGAAAATATGAAAGTCACTTGGAATTACAAATATAAGTTTTATAATGAATTTTTAAAAAATAAAATATACTGGCTCCTCAAAATGTTAAACATAGAAGGAACATTGACCCCCCTCGGCATACTCAGTGATGTCTGACTCTTTGTGATCCCATGGACTATAGCCCACTAGGCTCCTCTATGCATGGGATTTCCCAAGCAAGAATACTGGAGTGGGTAGCCATTTCCTCCTCCAGGGTATTCCCAACCCAGGACTGAGCCTGCCTCTCCCAAGTCTCCTGCATTGCCGGCAGATGCTTTACCACTCTACCACCTGGGAAGCCCCAGAAAGCACCCTTCAATTCCAATCCTAGGTATATACTCAAAAGAACTGAAAACAGATATTCAAGTAAGTACTTGTACACGTATATTCATTACCCAAAGGTGAAAACGACTTCAATGTGCATTAGCAGATGAATGGATAAACCAATGAGGTATAGTCATACAATGGAATATTATGCAGTCAAAAAGAAGAAAGGGAGTACGTATGCATGTAACAGTGTGGATAAGGCTGAACTGTGAAAATATTATACTAAGTGAAAGAAGCCAGACACAGAGCCTACATATTCTGCAATTCCATTTATATGAAATATCCAAGGGAGGTAAATCCATAGAGCAAGTACGCCTATTGGTCGTTATAAGACATTGGTGGTAGATGGACGTGGCCCCACTTACAAGTACAGGGACTCCTCTGTGGATGATGAACTTTCTTAGAACTAGACAGAGATGATGGCACAATGTTGTGAGTGTACCAAATGCCACTAAATTGCATACTTTCAAAGGGTAAAGGTTATGTTATATAAATTTTATCTCAATTTAAAAAAAGAAAGAAAAAAGAGGTTGAAATGTTTCTATCATACAACTCATGTTGTAACTGACAGTATCATCCAGTTTAAATCCTCAAATTTTTCATTGTACCCTCACCCGTTTCTCTTCATGATCCATATTAATTTCATTAATATTGTATTTAGCAATTCACAGAGATCTATCCAACATAAATAGCTGCTTCTGTTTTTAAGTACATCTGTGTTAATTTGTTGATTTTTTAAAAAAATAAATAGTACACATGAATATAAAGTAAAGATTATAACCCTTCTGTGATCTACATTTGAATGACATTTATGTTGCATTTGCATATTCTTAATGGAAAAAGCTACACACTTCAGTTTGTATTCAGCAATACCCACCACTTTAAATTATTGGCAGGAAGTAGCTATTTTGCATTAGTCATTTTGCACAGTTTATAATTTAATGATTATAATGCAACCCGAAGGACAAAATACTATATTGCCAAGAATGGAATTGGACTAACATTTATCTTTAATGTAGAATACATCCTATTTTAAAATGCAGGAAAAAGTTTTTTAAATAAACAGCAGTCATGGAGGGTCAAAGCTGGCAAAATCTGTTATGGACTAGCTCAGGCATTCGTTTTTGACTGTTCAAGACACTAGTGAATCACCTATGACAAGTCTAATTAAAATAATCTCAGCTCTGTAGCTGGGATACTAAGCAGATGGTAGAAATAAAGACGTGCTGAACTAACCATAAATAACTGAGACAGGGAAAAGTACAGGGGGAAGTGCAAGCTAGTGCCAGAAGTTTGTGTGAGCACGGGTAGTCTCCTAATATGTTAGCATATGCCTTTAGCATTGTACCTTTGCAAATACACATTGTGAGATATACGACATTATCCTTGGAAGCTGAGCATTTTAGATGCTATAAAGATAATCCATAAAATGTAGCTAAGGCTTATGACAATCTATTGAGGAATGACATAAAAAGCATATAAATGAGATAGACAATTGGAAGGTGATATAAGGGTTCATGGTCCCTATGAGCAATGAATTGATAGTGGTAATTTGATTATATAATTTCTCATCATAAAGCCAATACTCATTTTCATGGTGAAATCTGCTTCTCCTCCTGTCCAGAGGCTGCCAACAGAATGGAATTTTACTGTGATGGGATTTAAAGTGGTAAAGCGGAAAATGATCCTTTACAGTTCTCCTGTCTAAACCCCCAGTAGACAGGGAGCCGCACAGCACAAGCAGTGACTGTTCACGAAGCATGTCTTCCCAGAGCAGATTCCTTGACCTTTACTAGTACCCATGACACTTGGCCAAACAGCATGTCATGGGCTCACTTGGAAGAAATGAGTGAAATAGACGTAGATGTGCCATAAAAGAGAATTTCTCAGGAATTCTGGGTGTGAATAAACAATTCAGGCAACCTAGTTATCTTCTCTATTCTTCTGTTTTCTCAACATGCATTACAAATGGTAGCGAAGCTTGAATGTTAAGCTTGACAGGAGATGTCCTCTGCTCAAGAATTTCCTGGCAGTCTGATCTAAATGTAGCCCTGGCTTAGATATAACAGAAGAGCAGCAAGGAAAAGTTATAGAATTCCAGAAGGATAATATTTGGTGTTTTTTTCTCCTCTTTAAAAATACTTCTTGGATGAACACACAGCTTAGAAGGTGCAGCAGAAATCTAAAGCAAGGAGAGACCAAACTTGAACTGAGCTGTAGGAGAGGATACCACATCTCCTCCACGAAGTTCACAAACACCACCACCACTGGGAACCCCCGAGTTTTCTCACCTTCATTTGCCTTGAATCCTCATTATTTTTTCCATTATCACATTATCAGTAGTTACACCCAATAATTAAAACATCTGGAGTCTATAAGAACTTTGGTTACCAAAGGCATGAAAAAGAAACTAAAGGCACGTATGAACAGTGGCATGAAATTAGCCCATCATGGCTTGCCCCAAATGGCAATATTCATATGATGTGAGGTTAACATCTGCTGACTTATGAGCACACTTCTTTTTTTTTTT
Organism: Oreotragus oreotragus; assembly: GCA_006410675.1. Classification (NCBI taxonomy): domain Eukaryota; kingdom Metazoa; phylum Chordata; class Mammalia; order Artiodactyla; family Bovidae; genus Oreotragus; species Oreotragus oreotragus. Next base: position 12,710 of record SJYX01012075.1, on the reverse strand, counting down.
AATCATACAATATTTCTGTCCTTTTCTAATGTGATATTTACCTTCTCTGTGGACACTAGACTTTTAAAAGTACTTCCTGAAGGTAAAATTTACTTAGTTTGTTACCAATTTAAGAAATATCTGATCATTGGCATACATGTTTATTTGATTACCAGCAAGCTCATTAGTGAGTAGTTTGGGGAAAGTTGTCCTTGATTCCTGTTCTGATTAAAAATAAGTAGAGAACATCTGAGGTTTGATTTGGGGAACTGAGCTAATGCTTGGGTGTAATGAATGGAAGAAGGGGATTTTACTAAAAATATTTAGGAGTTACTGCAGAAGACTGAGAATAAACGTTGCTTAAAAATTTGAAGTAACATCTGATACATTTTGAAAATACAGCCATCCAGGAAATAAATAATGGCTCTAGAATAAAATGATGTCAGAATAAGTATTAAAACTTTAATTCATTTCAAAATTCTTCTTTCTAAGTAACTCTTTGATTTTTCAATTAGAATTGTTTTTAGCTCTTTTTCTCTTTGTTTTTACAATCTTCCTGGGTTTTGATGCTGCTTTTGGAGAAAATGTTCTTAATTTTAACTCTGCTGAGGGTACTCTCCCAGTTTACATTTCACAGAGTGTGGAATTATTTATCTTTCGTAAGACAATATAGTTTAAAGGAGGCTTTAGGCCCCTATTTTCCTCTCTAATAAATGCAGTTCTGAAAACTGTCTAGTTAATAATAAAGAGATTCTTAAGTGGGATGGAGAAAGGAACAATGAAACCATTAGAAATGATAAGAGTTACCAAAAGTGAAAACAGAAAATGGAACAAGGATGAGATGTAATTTTGCTTTCATGAAGGCTTAAAGAATGACTGCCTTTATGAAGAATGAGAAAATTAAACTTTAGAGGCAAGGAATGCAGAGGTCTATAGAGGAAGACTTATCCTTTCTGTTAAGACTGAAAATGATAGCTCTACTTAAATCTCTTTTGGCACTAGAAAAATCTTGTGAAATTGAGTTTCATATTCCATTGACATGTCAAGATATCTTATTCACCTAAAAAACAGTTTCACCTAAAAATGTGACTTGTTCTGCACCATCAGAGGGCTTAATTTAAGCATAGCACCTCTACTTTCAAGGAGCATCGTGCTTGCATCAGCTTCATCAGGGTTACAAGGCAAGTGGAGAATTGAGGCCATCAATTTTAGGGTCATAGAGTTGAAACGTCTAGATTTTAGAAACTGACTTAAAACATCTCTATGGGTTGTATTTATTGATTTAAGCCCCAGCATAATGAGATCTATAAAAGAATTATTTTAACTCTGAATTTAGAATAATAAGTAAGCTTAGTTTGTCATTCACTTCCAGAAAGATCTCATATGAGAGTGAAATATTAGAAAAGACAGAGGTCATCTGAAAATGCATATAAAGGTCACTAGTTCAAAACTTTCTCTTTCATATAAAAACGTGAGGACAGTCCGCATTTTAAATAGTGATAGAGGGAAATGAATATGTAAATAATTATTTAAAAATATAGACAAGGATAAAACAAGCTTCTAATGAAAAATAGCACTTTGCTTTGAAAACTAAGCTAGATTTTCTTTGTGGAAATCGCACTCAATTAAAGGAAACTAAAATACCCAAATCACCAATATTGAACCAGAGAAAATTTTAAAAGGGGTACTACAAATGCACTTTCAGGAAATAGTTTAATTAATAAGTAGATTCACCTGTGACTTTGTCTCTCTCTCAAATATGAAGGTGAGGAAATAAAGCTGATTATGCTCTGACAATTACAGTAACCAGGAAAATGTTACTGTGTTCTTCAATTTGCAGCCCTAAAGAATACACTGAAGATAAAATGAATAATCAGTAAGATGGTATTAAAGGAGAAATTGCTAATGGCCCTTCTGTTGTAGGGAAAATCGTACAGGATTAATACTTTTGCAATTGAAATGTGAAGCCATCTATTTTCAGATCAGTGACCCCACTGATTACCAGGTTGGTCTATAGATCTTTCTTGTTTGGAGAATTATCCTTTCTCATCACTTGCTAGCCTGCATGCAGTGGGAAAGGATGTCAGTCTTGAGAAAGAAGTGACATTCTTCTTTCAAAGACATTAATTTTCTTTCCTGTAATCCGTTTGTTGAAAATTTATTTTGCCAACAAATGTTCTGTTGCTGTTGTTCAGCTCCCCAGTCGTGTCCAGCTCTTTGCAACTCCGTGGACTGCAGCACGCCAGGACTCCCTGACCCTCACTGTCTCCTGAAGTTTGCCCAAGTTCATGTCCACTGCTTTGTTGATGCCATCCAGCCGTCTCATCCTCTGACACCCTCTTCTCCTTCTGTCCTTAATCTTTTGCAACATCAGGGACTTTCCCAATGAGTTGGCTTCTCATATCAGATGACCAAAATACTGGAATTTCAGCTTCAGCATCAGTCCTTCCAATGAGTATTCAGGCTTGATTTCTTTTAAGATTGACTGATTTGATCTTTTTGCCATCCAAGGGACTTTCAGGAGTCTTCTCCAACACCACAGTTTGAAGGCATCAATTCTTTGTCGCTCTACCTTCTTTACGGTCCAGCTCTCACATCTCTACACAATGTTCTACGCACTGATGAATGACTCTGCACACTTCTCTCCCTATGAGGAAATGTTGCTTATGCAGTTTGTCCTCTGCTAGATGTATGAGTATTTTTATTTCTCTAATGGGACTGTTGGGTGAAGAACATGGGGCAGGAACTCCAGCTCATTTACACTCTGAACCATGACTACCAGTTCAGTGTTTCTGAACCTGCTTTCTTTCAGGCTGGGATTTTTTTCTCAAGACCAAAGGAATACTAATCAACTATACTGAAACAAGCACACAAAAAGACAATTAAAATTGTTCACCCTCAACTCTCTGATGAAGGTCATCTTTCTTGGGACATCAATCCATTAATTAGTCAGTATAATCCACTCATGTTTTTGAACATGGGATAACCTGTTGAGCAACAAGAAACCTAAGAATCTTGCTAGCAGTTGTCTCCCCATCAAATTCTGGGTATCTTTAGTAGTTAGTACCACCCTTTCAAATTAGCCACTTATCTGAAAGTGGTAAGGTATAATTATGATAATTCTTAAAGGGTTTGTACTCACATATTCTTTAAACACTACTGAAGTAAATGTAAATCTTTATCAAAATAAAGACTTGTTAACAATTCAGGCAGAGAAGGAAATGGAAACCCACTCCAGCATTCTTGCCTGGAGAATCCCGTGGACAGAGGAGCCTGGTGGGCTGTCATCTGTGGAGTTGCACAGAGTCGAACATGACTGAAGTGACTTAGCAGCAGCAGCAGCAGCAACTCAGGTATTGCAAATAACTACAGTAGAACTGTTAAGAATCTGAAGTATGAGCTAGAATTATTAACAAAAGCACTTCTCATTATTTTAATATGAAATTTATTATAATCAATTACATACTCTCCTTAGATTAGACCAACTCTATCAGGATAGAATCTTGACCAAGATTTTGGGTCAATTTCCATGAAAAACTAGGAGATTTTGTTTGGGATGCTAAAAAAAAAAAAAAGGTAATTTTAAATAAAGAATTTGAGTATGAGCTAAATCCTCTATTTATTTCTTCCTCATGCTGTATGCCATTTGAGAACTTGTTTTACTCTGGGATCCAGTATAATAAAGCAGTTTCCACCAAGAATATTCCCAATTACTGTTGTTATAGGACAGAGACATTTCAAAGTAAGATCTGGCATTTAAAAACATTCTATGTTAAAAATGGCATACACCAAACCAAGTCTAATGGCTATGACTTCAGCAGGGTGGGGATGTACAATTATCCCAGAAAGAAGCACCACAGAAGAGGTAACTTGAATATTTAATATAAAATATTTACATTTACCTTGTTAGTAAGCACCTGAAAATTAAATATCATCAAGTCATATGATATGATGTTTTATAGCCAACCTTATATTAAGCAGTCCTGAACACATATCAATGGTAAAAAGAGAAATCTGTATTAATTTTCAAGCGATAATGCTGGAACAGAAAACAAAGAAAAAATAGGCTTGACTTCGTGATAAGTGTTATGTATCATCTTGGCGAATCTGCTGAGTATTGCTAAAAAGTAAATTGTGTAAATTTATAGAGCCACTATGGAGAACAGTACGCAGGTTCATTACAAAAGTAAGCACAGAATTGCCATATGACCCCACTATCCCACTACTGGGCATATACCCTGAGAACACCATAATCAAAGACACATCCACTCCAACATTCATTGCAGCACTGTTTACAACAGCCAGGACAGGGAAACAACCTGTGTGTCCATCAACAGAAGACGTGGTACATGCGTACAATGGAATATTCTGTGTGTGTGTGTGTTAGTCGCTCAGTCATGTCTGACTCTTGACGACCCCATGGGCTGTAGCCCACCAGGCTCCTTTGTCCCTGGGGTTCTCCAGGCAAGAATACTGGAGTGGGTTGCCATTTTCTTCAGACACGACTGAGTGGCTGAACTCAACTGACCAGAAGAATGAAATGCAAGGCCAGAAAGGCAAAAATTCACTGACATGGTGAGTCCTAACCAAACTTGGCTTTAATACTTTAGCAGGGATGCCAGTGCAACTCTCTTGTACAGATGCTCTTAGAAACTCAGGGAAAAGTTGCTGGAGTCCAGCTCCAGCAGGGAATCAGGCTGAAGAGATGAGCGGTGTCGGCGGGGAACGATGCAGCCTCTGACTCGAGGGGCGGGGCTACATGTTTATTTTAAGCATCAGTTCTTCTTTCATCCTTTGACAAAAGCATTAGGTCAGAGGTTTGACATTTTCAGTTCCCCCTCACCCAGATTTATTGTCTCATTGTTGCCCTTCAAACTGAGTTCCTGCTTCAGCGATTCTCTCAGAATCCTGCTTACTTGTGATTACATTGCAACTCATGCTTATGTATGGGCTGCACACCACATTCCTCAGTTTATTTCTTGTCTTTCTAAATCCTGCTTGCCCCTAGTATCCTAAGCTCACTATCTCCTAAAAAGGCTTCTAACCATTCTTAATTATTCCTAAACCCGAAACTCAGCAAAACTTCTTTGCCATAAACATTTCCCTCACAAACAGGTCCCAGATAACAATCCTTCCCGTGGCCTCAAGCTGTGGCCTACCTGCTCATCCTGGGACATTCTTTGCAAAAATCCTTGAACAAATGTCAATGGTTACTTTATAGATTACTTTCTGGGCACAGCTGTAGAAGGCTTTGTGCTTTCTCATGCTTCTCTCAAGAACAATAAGCACCTTAACATTCTTTCCAGCCAACTCAACTGAAGAAAGGAAAGAACAACTCAGAATCATAAAATGTAACTCCTTCATCCTGTGGACTCGGAATGAGGAGAGGGGGTTGGGGCTGTACCTCCATTTTGTCAGTAATGCCTAATGCGGCTCCCGACAAAAGTGCTGGCTAACCTCATATATGCAGATGACACCACCCTTATGGCAGAAAATGAAGAGGAGCTAAAAAGCCTCTTGATGAAAGTGAAAGAAGAGAGCAAAAAAGTTGGCTTAAAGCTCAACATTCAGAAAACGAAGATCATGGCATCCAGTCCCATCACTTCATGGGAAATAGATGGGGAAACAGTGGAAACAGTG
>SJYX01012074.1:0-22648 GCA_006410675.1 Oreotragus oreotragus | reverse complement strand
GGGGGTGAACTTTTCCCTCCAGGGGACATTTGGCAATGTCTGGAGACATTTTTGCTTATCACAACCAGGAGAGGGGATGTTGCGCTATTGGCATGGAATGAGGGGAGGGCAGGGATGCTGTTAAATATGCTAGTGACACAATGCATAGGACAAGCCCCACAACAAAGAATGACCCAGCCCCAAATGTCAACAGTGCCAAGGGTGAGAAACTCTGCTCTATGACCATCACATCCAACATCAGGAAATAGGTGCCCCTTCCCTTCTGTCCCTGCTCAGAAGTCGGCTTGAATTCTTATTGTTGTTACTGTTGTCTTAGCAGGCTCCACATTAGAATAGCTTGAACCAAAAATATTTTTTCAGATCTTTTTCATCTCCAAATGTTGAATACCTGGAGTCTGAGAATGCCATTTGCGATGTACTTTATGATTTGCATTATAAATGGGGTCAAGAACGTTTATATTCTGCATTTGTCTATACTTAATCTAGGTTGTAAATGGAAGCTCCAGCACACAAAGGCCACACATTACCGTTCTGGAGAGAGATTATGTCAGTCGGTTGGGTGCACTGTGTTCTATTAAAGTTGAAACCGGGCTTCCCTGTCAGACTCTCACAGCTCAATACATTTGGGTCTCCCAGCAGAAAGCACAGGCGTCCTGCAAATGGCTCCTTGTGCACAGAGGAGAAAGCAGATCCGGACCACTGGAGCGTGGCCCGCCACCACCCCTTAGCATCCTCCCTATTACCCACTCAGGCCTGGAAGAGAAGCCTGCCTGACAGCTATCAGGAGACATCTGCAATTGAGTCAAGTAAACACCCTGGGACTGTGTAAGGCGAGAATAAGAGGTTCCAAAACCCTCTTCCTTGCATACCTCTGAGCCTCACAACTCACACTGTGCAACTGGATCTCTTCCTGTCCTCCACCTATTTTTCCCCATGTGTCACCTTGGCTCTTAAGATAAAGACAAAGCTCCTTTAGTGCCTGCAAGGTCCTACCCACTGCCTTTACTCTCTCTGCTCCCGCCACACTGACCTAATCCTCACATAAGGCACGGTCCCACCACAGGGCCTTTGCACAAGCTATTCCCATTTTCTCAAGCTCCCCTCCACTCCCCCCACCTTACCTAATTAATTCACTTGCTGATTTAACAGACATCAGCTCAGCCCGTCACTTCCTTAAGAACACTTCCTAGACCGCCCTAAATCAAAGCCCTCGAATACACATCTCCATCTTGCTCTTTCTTCGGCACATTCACACTGATGCAGGTTTACAATCATTTGTGTCATTATTTGATTAATGTCTGGCTAGGACATATCATTGTACTCTGAACAACAAGCACAACAGTTACCATATCACAGATGCTGGGTAAGTATTTGTTATTTGACCATTTAATTAGACATTAAACATAAAACGAATGAAACGACATGATTGAATGAATGAAACTATTCTAAAATGTAAAATCACAAGCCAAGATATAGGTGTGAAACTGTGTGTGTGCTTAGGTCCAGGTAACCCTTCGGATTGTCCGTATTTGGCACTGAGATTATTGAAAGGAGCAGAACAGAGACCTTGCCTACAAAACAACTGAGAAAAAAATTGTATACCTCACTTAGAGCATCATTAAGTTAGAGAACAACTCCCACACTGTGTTTTAGGATGAAGCCAACATCCAGATTCTCATCGCAAATTTGGCTCCCCTAGAATTCTCTTCTCTTCCCTGATCCTGCTGCTTCCTAAACGTGAAATAGTCACAGCTGCACCATTCCTTTACTTTTTTTCTCTTTTTTTGGCATGGCTAACCTTCCTTCTTTAGTTGTATGTTGTGAAATACCCAAGAAGCCAAGAGCACCATTTGAGATATTTAAATACAAATTTGAGAAATGATTCTGACTTAGATATAAAAGCCCACAGTCACCATGATGAACATGACTGCAATGTTTAAAATCCCTAAATAAAGAGTTGCAGCACTTTCTGCATATTCATTGCTGAAATGAATATTATATATGATTCCTGACTTTGTAAGCATTCAAGCCAGGCAAGAAGGGAATGAGGATTTGCTTAGTTTTATCAATGAAAACAGACTGCACTTGACCAAAGAAAGAACTGTTTCCTCTAGGATAAAGAGTGATGTGTACATGGAAAGCAGTTCTGTGTATTAGTCTCTGAGCAAAGCTTTATTTTTATACTATTGTATCATTTTATGCACAGTCCTCAAGGGCCTTGTCAGTGACAGCCACTCATTAAATCACTTAAACTATCGTATAAAGATGGAATTTAAGCTACACTAACCCGGGCAGTCCATTAGCAAATACTGATGGCTCCCCATGGGGTCCCAAGAATTCCTGCAGGTGATGAAGGTATATATTAAAGGAGTATATGGTCCGTTTCCTTGAAAGGACTTGGAGGCAAATCTAAGTGACAGAGAGATGAATATGTGATCAAAATAAGATTATTCAGATAAGAACTGTCTTGGAAAAATAAATTGAAGGTCAGCAGTGGGTCCTCCTCATGACAGAGGAGGGAAGCTGGGCTCTGAATAAGAAAGTTGGTGAAAGGCTAGAAGGTAATGACTCGTTAAAGAACCTCTAAGAGGTCGATTTGGTTGAGCTCCTCCACTTTGGGACAGGTGAAGCCACAGGATAAACTTGGTACATCTTCAAGAAAGGTCAATTTTCCCTTTCTGGCAAAAAATGTATAATATTTTTCAACATGGAAACAAACATGGCTATATCATGGGGGACAATTTTTTTTTAAACCTAAGAAAATGTGAAGCCACAAGAACTTTTGCAGACTGACGATGGGTGCACAAATGGTTCAGTCACTCTGGAAAACCATTAGGGAGTTTCAGTTAAGCTGAAATATGCAAAACCCATGATCTAGAGGTCTACTTCTAGATATGAAAGTGAAAAGAGAAAGTAAAGTCGCTCAGTCGTGTCCAACTCTTTGTGACCCCATGGACTGTAGCCTACTAGGCTCCTCTGTCCATGGGATTTTCCAGGCAAGAGTACTGGAGCAGGTTGCCATTGCCTTCTCCAGGGGATCTACCTGACCCAGGGATCGAACCCAGTTCTCCAGCATTGCAGACAGACGCTTTACCATCTGAGCCACCAGGGAAGCCCACTTCTAGATCTATATAACCCCAATTTCANACTAGGCTCCTCTGTCCATGGGATTTTCCAGGCAAGAGTACTGGAGCAGGTTGCCATTGCCTTCTCCAGGGGATCTACCTGACCCAGGGATCGAACCCAGTTCTCCAGCATTGCAGACAGACGCTTTACCATCTGAGCCACCAGGGAAGCCCACTTCTAGATCTATATAACCCCAATTTCATGCTCAGGTGTACCAACAGATATTTACAAGAACGTTCATAATAACTAACAACTGGATACAGTCCCAATGTCCATCAGCGATGAGCTGTATAAGTAGATCATGAAAAGTGAAAGTTTTAGTCACTCAGCCGTGTCCATGGACTGTAGCCCACCAGGCTCCTCCGGCCATGAAATTCTCCAGGCAAGAATATTTTAGCGGGTTGCCATTCCCTTCTCCATGGGCTCAGTCACTCTGGAAAGCTAGGGGATTGAACCCAGGTCTCCCGCAGATTCTTTGCCATCTGCTCCACCAGGGAAGCCCACAGGTGGATCACGGCGTCCTCACATAATGCACCCATGGCAACGGAAATGGATGAACTACAACCACACGTGGCATCACAGGCGAATCTCACAAACATATTGAGTGAAAGAAGCCGTACCCAAAGAAATAAATAGTGCATGATTCCATCTACATAAGGTCTCAAAACAGGCAAAATGGACAATAGTAGCTGGTTCCTGCAGGGAGAAGAGAGCGAGGTACAAAGGGGTGAGATCTTGTGGGGCATTTGTTTACCTGCTGGTCAGAAGCCTTGTGATAACTCATTATGCTGTTTATGCTTTATGTACTTTCTAGAATGTATGTTATGAGTATTGAATCATATTCTAAAGATTAATTTTTCTTAAAACATGTGACCCTTTGAAAATAAAAACACTATCTTTCAGAGAAGTGTGTTGCTTGTGGGTGGGACTACCTCCCACCCTCACTACCCCAAATTTGCTGCAGTATGTGTTCATCCTTGGCGATTAAGTTCAAGAGTATTGGCAAGGCAGAGGGGCTATCATGGAAGACCTGGGAGCTAGGAAGTGGGTGGGAGCTGGCCAGGTTGTTGGCCAGCTCTGGTGGGGAGTCCATCAGGGACACTGTTTCCTGGGGATTGCCAAATGTAAGCACTTGGCCAGGATTACCTGAAGAGACCGGAAACAAATGAACCCACAATGCAAGAGGAATTGGGTTTAAGTATAAAAGTCACAGGATAGAGCCAGATAAATGGTACCAAATGACAGATACAAGCGATGAGACCGCAAAGAGGAAACAACTGGAAAGAGGTTGCTGAGGAGTCCAAGTAAGGCCAGGAAATAGAGAGATGAGTTCATCTCCCAGAAAGCTGAAACCCAGGGGACCAGGACTGTTTCCCATGCTGCCTGCTTCCAGCATTACCACTCTGAGGACTCAGAGAATCTGAATTCGAATCTAGGCTTCCAGGTGGTGTCAAGGTAGGAAGAAAGAACACACTTTGTCTAAAAGTCTGTTAGACTGATTTATAACTTCAAAGTCTTTGGTTGTATGGAATGCTGGTCTTCATTTGTACTTTCGCCCCAGGACCCAGGAACTTTAGGGGTGGATGTTCAGGAGTCTCACATTTATCCCTTAAGAAAGCACCGCTCTAGCTTATCAAGAATTTTCTGAAACAGTGATGCTGACAAATCAATGTCCATTACTAGCTATCCCTTATCCCCCAGCTATGGGCAAACTTCACACTGATAACATGGCTTCTGAATTATTTGTGTCAATAAAATGCTGAGCGGGGCAGGAGTTAAATCCGGAGTCTTGTGAGAACTTGTTAGAGATCTCCAAGATTGATGTCAGCCCATTCATCTGTACATTGTGTAGGCCATTATTTGGCCATCAACACAACCTACTAATCAGTTCCATCCTACCTATATGGTGGAAGGTTTTTGAACTCTGATGCAATCAATATCCTTGGCAAGCTGCTCATCTCATGCTCGGGGACTCCTGCCGAGAAGAAATGGAGTGGTTTGACCAGACTTGCCTAGTTCCTGGTGTTCACCCTCCTTTGTACGTGACACTCTTCACTCTTTTTCCTGCTACTGACTTAAACAGCACGATTGAAGTTGGCCACTTGTTAAAGGCAGAGGTGAGCCGTACACAAGGTAATGAGGCAAGCCTTTAAGATGATCTCCAAAGTTTCTAGTCTGATGGGAAAATTGGCATAAACTTCAGAGAACCAAAGGGCAAGGGTCAGTACAGTTTTTCTGTAAAGCATAAAATCATGAATATCTCACACCTTGCAAGTCATACAGTCTATATTGCTACTACTCAACTCTGCTTTGAGATGAGCCACAGTGCGAAAGCTACAGTGGAGAGTGCAAAGAAATTATGAAAATGTGTTCTTTATTGATAAAGCAGGTGGGAGACCAGATATGGCCAGTGGGTCATAGTTTGCAGACCTCAATTCTAGGGTAAACACTCCCTGAGGATAAGCAAAGAACTTTAGAAGTGGATTAATTCTCTGAATCAGTAAAAAACAACAACAACAACACAACAGCGCCATGTATCACCCGTAAGGTGGATCTCACTGGGAGGCTCTGCTCTGCAGATCAAAGACTGTTTAAAACACCAATCTGCTTGTGCCTTTCTCAGCCTGAAAAATCTCCAGGGTTCATATCCACATAGAGCCGGCCCATCCACCCTGCCCTCTTTTCCAGCTTCACGCACACCATCAGCCACGCAAATCTCTTCCTGTTCCCTCGTTAGCTGTGCAGAGTCGTGTCTCCAAACCTTTGCCTACTCTGTCACTCAGCAGAGAAGACTCCCCATGCTGTTTCAGACTCTTATTCATCCTTCAAGACACCATTCAAATGTCTCTGTCTTGATGTTTCCCTGGCACCCCTGAGTTGGGTTAATTTTCACCTCATCTGTGTCCGCAGCACCCTCTGTATATAATCTATACTTCAGTGCAGCTTCAGAACGATCCCTTCCAATTGATGTTTAATGGTTTACCCTCATCTTGTACAGTATTTTTAAAGCCTTTGTTTGCTCCTTCCCCCCTGGGTTGTGAACATGCTCAGACACGGAAGTGCCTTGTGAATCATCCTTTACCTGGAGTTAGCACTGGATCTACCATGGAAAGGGGCTGAGTTCATGTTTGTGCAACTGTTTAACTCCATGCCAAATCCAGTCTGGGCCACCAGGGCTTCATGGAATGATTTACAGTTTACATTGTCTGTTATTTTTATACTTTCAGTGGCTTAATAAGCAACCTTTTTTGACAAGGTACTTGGGAACTGTTCATCAATGACAGAATGACATGAAAATCAGGTTCAGAGGTAAATACAGAAATCTCTCCAACATCATATGTTCCCTTCAAATTGGGAGGGATAATGGTTTGGGTTTATCCATGTTATTTCTGCATATGCATTTTTCTTTCTGGAAGATAGCTCATGAAAATATCATTCCTGTATTAGATATGGGAATGTGTTGCCTTTTCTTTTATTAATGGCTTTCCCGGATCTTGTGGTCTTGCTCTCCGGTTCCATTTAGAACAATAGAATAATCACTTCTTCAGTCGAACCCTAGCAACTCAAAAGTGTGGCTGCAGTTTTTCAGAGTGCCTCCTGGATGATCTCTCACAGAATTAAATCCAAGGGAGAATAGAGTCCAGGAAATGCCATGTGTCCCCGGGGATGCTGCTGCTGCTGCTGCTGCTGCTGCTGCTGCTGCTGCTTCTAAGTCGCTTCAGTCGTGTCCGACTCTGTGCAACCCCATAGACGGCAGCCCACCAGGTTCCCCCGTCCTTGGGATTCTCCAGGCAAGAACACTGGAGTGGGTTGCCATTTCCTTCCCCAATGCATGAAAGTGAAAAGTGAAAGTGAAGACGCTCAGTCGTATCCGACTCCTAGCTGTTACATTATTTGTCCAAGGAAAAGATCAGTATTTGAGATGGATATACATTAATTACTTAATTTAACCACCCCTCCCCCATGTCATCTGGTTTTCTGCAGCACCCATTTTCCAGATGCTGCTTTTTCTGCAAATTAATGTATAGGGCAGGCTTCCCAGGTGACTCAGTGGTTAAAAAACAGACAAATCTGCCCCTATACATACAGGAGACCTAGGTTCGATCCCTGGGTATGGAAGAACCACTGAAGAAGGAGATGGCAACCTACTCCAGTATTCTTGCCTGGGAAATGCCATGGACAGAGGAGCTTGGTCAGGCTACACCCATGGGGTTGCAGAAAGAGTTGGAGACGACTTAGTGACTAAATGACAACAGCAACAAATAGGGCACACACAACGGGGATCAGCGAGTGGGGGTGTGGAGGCAGGGGTGGGTCAGATGTGCAGGTATGCTCTGCCCCCAGGCTCCCTGAGCGGGGCAAGCGGGAGGCTGCTCACTCTGCTCTACCGTTCGTCCTAGCCTCGGGCTGCCCAGAGTGAGGGGGAGAAGGGGTCCAGGGACAATGGGTCATATTTTTATAACTTACACACAAGAACCTTACAGTCCAGGACTGGCCCCAAGGAAAGCCGAGGCAAAAATTTCAGACTAGGGACACCCCAAACCTCGATAAACCCTTGCTCTTGCTCCCTGTAGAGTTTTGGACAGCCTCACATTTTCCCCCTTATTTCCCCTGAGAGTTCTTGGGGAAACAGTAGGTCTAAGAGAATCGAGCCCCTCAGCTGGCAAGTTGACTCGGTCCTGCCCCCAGTTAGGTGGCGGCATGGCATGGTTGCCTCTCTCCCTTCCTCCCAGTCTCTCCCTCACCAGCACCTCTCTTTCCCATAAAGAACAGGCCCTGCCTGGAGCGCACACCAGCAGGAAGCCCACGCAGGCTAGTCCCTCAAGGTTACAGAGACCACGAACATGAACAAGGGAAAGGAGAAGTGCTGGAAATCAGTTTCTTTTAGGCTCGTCTGATATCCTCTGGGCTCTGAGTTTGGCAGGGCATAAATAGATAATCAAAGATTTTTACTTTCCCAGGTTGGACTTATGTAACCAGGAGCGGCTTCTTCCTTTGTTTTCCTGAAACTTCTCTAGAAGGAAATTCCCCTTTTGTTCTCAATCACAACGAATGTTTTCCCCTGTGCTTTTACTTGGAGATCTTCGAGTCAGCAGCCTCTGAAGCTAATCAGATAATTCTGTGTGAATTAATGCACACACTGGAGTTTTAAAAATATATCCTTCATGATCTTTTGGAGTACGTGCGTGTGTATGTGTGTGAAGAAATATCATATACTGACATGGATAACCCTTTCCAAAAATAGCTCTGATTCCTTTTTCCAGATCTACTGAATTCAGCTTGGTCCCACTCCCCTCCTCCCCACCCCCCAAGAGCTTCAAAGATGAGTAAGTGTTCTATCCGTGCTCTCAATCTGAAAAGGTGAACTGTTCAACTCCTGTTGACAGAGGGAATAATTTCTTCCCTTGGTACACGAATTCTGATTCTCCGAGGTTTCAGCCCCCATTCCTAATGACTCTAAACTCTATCCTTGGCTCTGGAGACTCACCCTCCTCCTGGACATCTCCACATATTTATCCCCCGTGCCATTTCCAGCTCCACCTGTCTGTCCCACCTTTAGTCCACCAGACCTGCACTTCCTCTGGCACTTCCTGCAGCACTGGGAATATACCTGGTTAAAGGGAGAAACACACTGCCTCTGGCCAGGAATTCTTTTCTGGGAAACAAGCCTCACTCTCATTGTGCCCCAGACCTGAGCCCTGGTCCACACACATCAGGCCAGCCAGGGGAGCCTCTCGCTTCCTGCTTGTCTCCGAGTCTGGGCAGTTTTATCCTCTTCATTCCTTGTCAGGTTGCTATGGCTCAGGTCCTCAGTTTCTTCCCTGCTGCTGCTGCTGCTAAGTCACGTCAGTTGTGTCTGACTCTGTGCGACCCCACAGACGGCAGCCCACCAGGCTTCTCCGTCCTTGGGATTCTCTAGGCAGGAACACTGGAGTGGGTTGCCATTTCTCTCTCCAATGCATGAAAGTGGAAAGTGAAAGGGAAGTTGCTCAGTCGTGTCCGACTCCTAGTGACTCCATGGACTGCAGCCCACCAGGCTCCTCCGTCCATAGGATTTTCCAGGCAAGAGTACTGGAGTGGGGTGCCATTGCCTTCTCTGAGCTTCTTCCCTAGATCTCCTTAAATTAGAATGATGCCTCATGGGCATTTGGAAAGGACAAGGGTTGGCAGGCTTTTCCCATAAAGGGCCAGGTAGCATTTCCAGCTTTGTAGGTCAGTTTGTAGGTCAAGATGCAAAATTAAGGCTATGATACATAACTAGAGAGAGAATAAATTTCCACAACATATTTTACTGATAAAATTCAAAATATGTTAATAATTGAAGATTGAAGACTTTTCTAATAATAATACAGGTCTGCTAATGAGAATAATGGAATTCTTTTGGGAGAAAAGATAATACTTCGCTTAATTAGGTTCAGTCTTAGTATTTTCCTATCATCAAAATCTTTTGTAAATGTTCGTCTGTGAAAAATCATGCTTAGCTCAGCTCTTAGGCTAAAAACAAAAACAAGTGGTGGACTAGATTTGGCCTGCAGTTTGCCTACTTTAGAGAAAGAATAAGAGATAGCAGAGAGTACTTAACATGCTGTGGGTACTCAGAGGATGTTGGTTATGACAATTATTTCTTATCTTCTTATCCACGTTCACCCTTGGCTTCAGACAAGTAAATACTTAGGGTTTCCTGGAGCTGTTTCATCCCTCTGAACTTTGCTCATCCTGTTTCTCTCCCTTCTTCCATCTCTTTTCATCCAACTTCTCCCTCAAGGTCCTGCTCAGAGGGACTTTTTACAGAGGTCCCTCCCTGCCACGTAGCATTCAATGGTTTACTTCCTCCACTTCAAACTGTTAATAGAAGCCATGCATTACTCATAAGATCCCCAGCTCTGTGCATAATCATAGTATGTGTTCAACAAATATTGGCTGAAGAAATAAAAGGCGCTCCTCCCGCGAATGAAAGACTCAGAAGAAAACTTCCTTGACGGCCCCAGCTCCCTGGGAGCTCTTTGTTCTCGGCATACCTAAAGCCCTCGTGGATTTTCTTCTAGGGAACCTGGACTCTGGGTACAAACGCCAGTATTCCATCACTTCCTAGCTTTGTGGCTCTGTATAAAAAAATCACTTAACTTCTCTGAGACTCCACTTCCTTATTGATAAAACAAGGATAACATTGGTGCCCATCTCACATGTTGTTTGCAGATTAGATGAAATAGAGCATATAAAAAACCCAGCACAGTGAATACTCTACAAATGATTGTTGCTTGGTCACATTTATTGAGTAATGACCATGGTTTAAGCCCTTTTGTTAATATGTTTGCTCCCCACAATGACCCTATGAGGTAGGTACTGTTGTTATCCCCATCTTACAGATTCGAAAACTTGAGGTTTTAGAGGTTGTGTAATTTGCCTGAGGTCACATAGCCAGTGTGATAGAGCCAGGATACAAACCCAGGCTGTCTGCCTTCAAAGTTGTGCTGCTAACCCTGGCTGGAAGAGATGTACCTCTTTTGCAAGATCGTAGGCTATTTGAGGGTCAGGAATGTGTTCCAGAATTCTTTGTACCTTTCCTAGCTGCCAGCACAGCATCTTGCATGAGATGAAGCTCCGTAGACACCTGCTCATTCATTTACCCATCTCTCCTCCACCCTGATCCCGAGGAGGGATCAGAGTGTTCTAGAGACATTTCTTACTGTCTGGGATTGACCACCAATGAGCACCTTGGTGTCTCAGAGATGGTGATAGGAAGGGAAGCAGAAAAGAATAGTGTAACTAAGGAAGCAGTGCAGGTGGGTTCTGGAGAGAGTTTCGCCTGTTCAGAAGGTGACTGTGGGCTTTCAGCCTATCTCACAGAATTCATAATCCCTGTGGGAGCCCCAAGGCCACCATCAGTAAGCGACTCTAAGGACACTGACCAATGCAAACTGACTCCACTGATTGTCTGTAACGTGCTTGTTCCTCTTAATCAAAGTGATGTCATCCTTTGATTTCAGAAAGTGAAGGATAGCAAAATTAATGATGGCTTCAGTGGGCCTCTGACAGCCAGGGCCGCCAAGGGGCCGTAGGGCTGCAGAGCCTGCTGCATTTCAATGATGTGCACCGGGATTTCTTCACTAACGAGGGTGCCGTAAGTCTTAATTACCCAGAACTGAAGCCTCACCTTGCTGCCTGTCCCCCGGGAGCACTCTGTGAAGTCAGTGGGAGCTCTGCCTGCAGTTCAGCCTGGTGAAAACTTGCCTGCAAATATTTGCAAATTACCTTGAGCATTTCGGATAGAAACGGGGGAGAATTATTTATTTTAAAGATGTTAGCATAGCCTGGTCCCTGCCTTGCCTGACGCTTACTGCAATGCCACTCCAATCCCACTCCCTTTATCTCTGATTAACTCAGGACTGTGGGCCTCTTTTCTTTGTGGTTGATAACCAACCTCTTTGGTCTCACCCTCAGCCAAACCGCTGGTAATCCCCCGTTGTTCTCATCCTTTGCTTAGCTGCTCTTTCTAGACAGCCTAATGCATTTTCCATTAGAGAAACCGATTTGCCCTTTCGTTTCCAGCAACAACAAGCTGCAAGCTCCCCCCTTGGAAGAGGTCAGGACCACCTACATGGTTCTTCCTTCCCTCTGGGAGTAGATGCTCTTGGTACCCCACCCATGTCCCCTTGACCAGAGGCTGCTAACAGCTCACAGCTGCTCCCTTCTCAGAGACTTGCCCTGGGAGAAAAGCACTAGGCATTTTTGTGGGAAATGTCTGGAGGTTTTGCCTCTTTTCTGGGGACAGCCTGATAACAAGGCATAGGCCCCCACACCCAGAGCTGCGCATGGGATCAGGCTGGGGCTAGACCGTATCTCTGCCTGCCCTATTCACGCTTCCCACACACATGCTTCCCACTTCTTCCAGAAACTGCTTGCCCAGAAAGCCAGTCTCAGGCTCAACTTCTTGGCATCCCAGCCTAGGACACCTCTCCATGCCACCCTCCCCGCTGCAAGCAGAGTAGTCTTTAGAACCTCAGCCTAATCTTGTCATTTCCTTTCTTAAAATCGGCCATGACTCCCATCAGCCAAACTCCATCACAGACCTGGTGCCGTTTAACCCTCCTGCCTCACCTCTCATCACACCTTCTGCCTCACCTGAGAAGTCACTTCCTCCAGAGGGACTCACCCAGACTCCCTTCTGAGGCCTGACACATTTGTGCTTGTCCACACAGCCCTTTGGGCTGACCCCTCCAATAAATCCTGTTGTATTGAGACTATCTGCCTCCTTGTCTTTCTTCCCCTGTAGACCACAACCCCCTCCGGTATTCCCAAACCCCACCATGCATCTGGCCTACATGAGACTTTCAATAATTATTAATGCTTGTTGGTTGATGAAATGAACTGATGAATGAATAAACTAGATACTGCATAAAGGTTTACTGCTACTGCTGCTGCTGCTCCTAAGTCGCTTCAGTCGTGTCCGACTCTGTGTGACCCCATAGACGGCAGGCCATCAGGCTCCCCATCCCAGGGATTCTCCAGGCAAGAACACTGGAGTGAGTTGCCATTTCCTTCTCCAATGCATGAAAGTGAAAAGTGAAAGTGAAGTCGCTCAGTCGTGTTCGACTCCTAGCGACCCCATGGACTGCAGCCCACCAGGCTCCTCTATCCATGGGATTTTCCAGGCAAGAGTACTAATGACAGCTAAATTCCCACTTCGAGTTAATATGTCAGCATTTGGCTACTTGTGGTTTTTCTAAAGTTTTCCTAAATAGAAGAATTCACTGGAAACATATTAAAAGAATTCAGTGCCTCCAATACTTACAGGCATATGCAGTCTGGTTAGGGTGTCTAGTCTAACTGGGGTATGCCTAGGCCTAGATGTTTCAGAAGATTTCTGTTTCTTTCAGACCCTGAGGTTGACAATCAAAGATTTTCCAGCCCTACCAGCCTCCAACTCTCAGTGATCCTCTGCTGAATTTTAAATCCCCTTGCCTTCCCTGTCTGCTCCCAATAATAACAAAAATAAACAAATAAGCAAAGGGAAAAAAACAAACAAACAACATTGCAATTCCAAGTGCCAGAACAGCTCTGCTCATCTGAGGAAGAAACCCTTGAACATCAATGAACCGTGATTTCAAACTGCCATTTCACTGCCGACTTTTCAGAAAAGCACCACCCTGCAAAGACATTGCTCTTGAATGCAAACCTTGTGACTGCCAGGGATCATCCAGGGTTCTGTCTTACCTCGTTCTCTCTTTGGAATTGGGTGTATTAGTCAGTAGAGGTGCATTAATTCTTCGCGTGACCTCAGATGGAACACAAGCAGCATTAACAAATTACCAGTGATGGAGAGGCAAATGGAGCAAGGACAAATATTCAAACAGCCCTGTCTCTCTGGGCCGCTACCTCATCTTGTCCAAAATTCACAGAAATATTAATCCTCCTGGAATGCTTAGCAATGCATATACAGTAACATTCCCAAGGAAGCTAATAATTATCTCTTGTTAGCAAGATCAACTTACTGCAGTCTTTCACTGCAGGGACAGAAAAATATTGTGACTTGCTATACTAAGTGAAACATGATGACAGGGTAAATTAGGACATTTAAACTAACAGTAATAAAGACACACAGCTCTGGCTCCCCTCTATATAGAACTGATAAAATTCACTGAAAATAGACACGGCGGTAAAAGGAGTATGTGTTGTGAATAGTTGGTTGAAACACAAAGAGACAAACTTTCTTCCGTTGCTTTTGTTGTTACAGCTAATATTTATTGGGCACCCACCATGCATGGTACGACTCTTATCAGGGACAAGGATAATAATAAATTACTACCTGTCAGGCACATGCACAGTAACTTCATTATGTGACTAGGCAGCACTCTTATTAAGTCTTCGGAATCTATTAAAAGTCTCATTTTGAAACAATAAACCACGAGGAACAAATTTATGAATTGTGGATCCCTGGTATTAACCCAAAGATTCAGCCTTGGGGAAAGAAAAATAAATTCCTAAGGGGGAAAAAAAATAATTTCTGCCAAGGAAAATCTAAGAACATACGTTAGCTGGCCCTACCAGATGCCTCTGGCTGTGCTGTAACAGAGATGAAGCAAATATCTAATTTCACAGGAAAAAATTTATAGAGTAGTCTTGGAATCAGACAGAGTCCAAAACCCTTCCCTGCCAGGTCCTCAGTCAAAGGGCGTAAGAAACAGCCATACCCTTACACGTCTGAGATGCCCCTCTGATCTCTGGCTCTGATTGGTATCATGCTGTCACCTCCACTGATGTATCCAGACAGAACTCGTCCTGTATATTCACTAGTTTAATTCGCTCAGTGAATGTGGTAGATCATCTGCAAAACTGTCACAACAAATTCTCATATCACTGTATGCACATTCCTTTATAACGTCACTTTGAATTGCTTCCTGTCTATTTCATTAAGGTGGGGTCTATTCCTCCTTGCCTCAAACATAGGAAAGCTTTGTAACTTGCTTTGACCAAAGGAATACAATGGAAGTGATGTTTTGGTGACTCCTGAGCCCAAGTCTTCAAGGGCCTTGCAGCTTCTGCTTTCACCTTCTTAAAACACAGGGTGTCACCAGGTAAGGAAGCCCCAGCTAGCCATCTTAAAGATGAGAACTTTGAGTATACAGTCAACAGCCAGTACCAGTTGTCAGATGTGTGAGTGAGGTCATCTTGGACCATCTAGTTCCAGTTCTGTGGAGTGAATGGTCACTGCTGCTGCTGCTGCTAAGTCACTTCAGTCGTGTCTGACTCTGTGCAACCCCATAGACAGCAGCCCACCAGGCTCCCCCGTCCTTGGGATTCTCCAGGCAAGAACTCTGGAGTGGGTTGCCATTTCCTTCTCCAACTCATGAAAGTGAAAAGTGAAAGTGAAGTCACTCAGTCGTGTCCGACTCTTAGTGACCCCATGGACTGCAGCCTACCAGGCTCCTCCATCCATGGGATTTTCCAGGCAACAGTACTGGAGTGGGGTGCCATTGCCTTCTCCGGGAGTGAATGGTTATGTCCCTCCAAATTCACAGGTTGAAGCCCTAAACCCCAGTGTGATGGTATTTGCAGGTGGGACCTTTGAAAAGTAATTAGGTCATGAAGGTGGAGCCCTCATGAATAGTTTTAGTACTATTATAAGAGGGCTTCCCCTGTGGCACAGTGGTAAAGAATCTGCCTGCCAATGCAGGAGATACAATAGATGCGGGTTCAATCCCTGGGTAGGGAAGATCCCTTGGAGTAGGAAACGGCAAACTGCTCCAGTATTCTCGCCTGGAAAATCCCATGGACAGGGGAACCTGGCAGGCTACAGTCCATGGGGCCCAAAGAGTATGACACAACTGAGCACTCATTCAGCGCTTATAAGAGACACGGGAGAAAGGGTCTCTGTCTCTATCATGAGAGAACACAGGGATATGACATCCTCAGCAAACCAGGAAGAGCGGTCTCACCTGGAACCGAATCAGCTGGCCCCTTCATCCTGAACTTCCCAGCGGTTGTGTAAGCCACAAAGTCTGACATTTTTGTTACAGCAGCCTGAACCTAGCCATACTGCCAGGCGACAGAAGCTGCCGCAGTGACTCCGGAAGAGATGGAGCAGAAGAACCAGCTAGTTGAGGCCAGCATGAACTGCTCACCCTCAGCGTCCTGAACAAATAAAATAGGTACAATTTTAAGCCACTCAATTGTGAAACAGTTTGCTAGACAACAGTAGGTCGCCAGGCCATGAACCGTGTCTTTAACATTTCGTGCATTGTTCTAAAAGAGCAGTTCCGCTCTGACTCCTCGTACAGAACAGTAGCTTCCAGAACTGTATTAACTTGGAAGCAAAGGAATTTCTTCTCATTTCTTCCCCATCATCTCCTACAGCAGTTCACACTGAGACTGAACGTCCAACCTTCCTTTGCAGAGGGAATAATACAAGTTGAAGGCTCAGAAATATGCTTGTTCGGTGGTTCAGTGATAGTGTGTTTACAGTGAAGTGGGTTGAAAGGCAGCCTCGGGCATTCACCTCTCTCTAGGTGAGGCATTGCCAGCCCTGCCAAGATGCTGTGGCCTAAGGAAGAGGGTGTTAGGGACAGGGACCCTAGGATGGTGGGTTTGTCAGGGCTCTTCAAAGAAACAGACCATGCATAACTGTATTTATATCTATATGGGGGGCGGGGTGGGGTGGCAAGGGAGAGAATTTGTCTTAAGGAATTCACTCACATGATCATGGAGGCTCAGCCAGTCCAAAATTTTCAGGGTGGGCTGGAAGGCTAGAGATTTGGGAGGATTTCAGCTGGAGTCCAAAGGTGGTCTGCTGGCAGAATTCCCTCTTCTTCCAGAGAGATCAGTCTGTTTCTATTAAGGCTTCAACTGATCAGATGGAGGGTAGTCTGTTTTACTGGAAATCTCCTGATCTAAG
Source organism: Oreotragus oreotragus (assembly GCA_006410675.1). Classification (NCBI taxonomy): domain Eukaryota; kingdom Metazoa; phylum Chordata; class Mammalia; order Artiodactyla; family Bovidae; genus Oreotragus; species Oreotragus oreotragus. Next base: position 6,129 of record SJYX01012074.1, on the reverse strand, counting down.
TGTTAATCTCATCTGGAGAAACAACTTCACAGAAACATCTATAATAACATTGGATCAAATATCTGGGTACCGTGGCCTAACCAAGTTGACACATAAAATTAACCATCACAGATGGTGTTAGGAATTGAATTGCATCTCCCCCAAAAAGATACACTGAAGTCCTAACCCTCAATCCTGAGGAATGAGATATTATTTGGAACAGGGGCTTGACAGGTAATTCAGTTCAAATGGGTCATTGAGGTGGGCCTTGATCCAATATAACTGATGTCCTTGTATAAAGGGAAATTTGGACAGATGGCCAGATATGCACAAAGGAAAGGTCACGTGAGGACACCCAGGAAAAAGATGTCACATGACTGAGGTGATGCATTTATAAGGCAAGAGAGGCCAAGGAGGGCTGGCAAAGGCCAGGAGATACAACAGGTGAGAGGAAGGGTTTGCCCTGCAGCCATGACAGAGAGCATGGCTCTGCCAACACCTTGATTTGAACTCCAGCCTTCAGAACTGTGAGACAATACATTTCTATTTTAAGCCATCTAGCTTTGGGTACTTTGTTATGGAAGTCCCAAGGGATTAATACTGATGGATAACTGGGAACTTTGCTTCCAGATCTGAGAGACCTCAAGCACGTCTGGGGCAGGCAGGAGGCTGAGCAAAACCTTAAAACAGTCCCTTCTTCGTGAGCTCCTGCCTCTTCCCCATGGACCTTTGACAAGCTTTGGGGGATAGAGGGCCTTCCCCAGTGACTCAGAGGTAAAGAATCTGCCAGCAATGCAGGAAAGGAGACATGGGTTCAATCCCTGGGTCAGGAAGATCCCTTGGAGGAGGATGTGGCAACCTGCTCCAGAATTATCGCCTGGAGAATCCCATGGACAGAGGAGCCTGGTGGGCTGCTGTCCACAGGGTCACAAAGATTCAGACAGAATTATTGCCTGGAGAATCCCATGGACAAAGGAGCCTGGTGGGCTGCTGTCCACAGGGTCACAAAGATTCAGACAGAATCATCCCCTGGAGAATCCCATGGACAGAGGAGCCTGGTGGGCTGCCGTCCACAGGGTCACAAAGATTCAGACAGAATTATCGCCTGGAAAATCCCATGGACAGAGGAGCCTGGTGGGCTGCCGTCCACAGGGTCACAAAGATTCAGACACGACTGAAGCAACTCAGCACACACGGGGGAGAAAGAGACCTAAAAGGAACCTGGAAGGATTCTACTTTCCCCCAGAGAGGCAAGAATCTTCCCTCGATTTCTGGGTCACTAACTGGGGGTCCTTGGGAGGCATAGGTGCCTGGCCATCTCTGGAGGGAAATAAGCAATGCTGCTGGCTCCCCATCTGTGAGACCACTCACCCTTTGGTGATGAGCAATCCAGTGGAAGCCACATTGAGTTCCCCAGATGGGCAACCATGGGTACACAGGACCAGAGAAGCCTGGGAGAGTCCCAGCTCTGCCAATCACCAGTTAATGATAGCAATAATGGCTGTCATTTTCTTGAATGCTAAGCACTTTAGGTACATATCTCATTGACACATTCTAACAGCTTATTTAACAGATGAGAGGCTGGAGTTCAGAGAGGTTAATAAACCTTTCCAAAATCACACAGCCAGCTAACATTCTAATACAGGCAATCTGACTCCCAAACCCCAGAGTCCAAATTCTTAACCACCATACTCCCTCAAAGACATACCATGGCCCAGATTAAATCTCTGTGCTGAGCCTACCAGCAGGTAAGAAGCATGCACTCTGTTAGACATTCTTAAAGGTACAAAAAAAGAAAAAAAGCAAGATAGGGCCTTGGCCTTGAGGTGTTAAAGGTCTAGTGACAGAACACCCATTTGGGAATACTTGTGACTGACTTGTGCCCCCTTCTTCGGGAGTGTGGAAAGTTTAAGTTCACCCTCAGGGAAAGCTCTAGCTACTAGGAGCATCACCATTTTTAATGAGTTGGCATTTGGCCTGCTATACACATCAGCAGGTGAATGCGTCTTATTGGAAGAGTTCTGTGGGCGCTGAGAGAGAGTCGGCAACTCGAGGAAGTTGGATCATTGTTTAAAATTCTAGGCAGCAAGTCCAAATTGTAGCTCATCACTACCCTAGGCAACTCACTGATTAATTCAGACTTTATTTCCCCTTGTCTTTTGTCTTCTTTCACACTGGTGCTGCCTACCTGACTCGCAGGAATGGGTGGGGGTGAGGGCTGGTCGGATAAAGCACTGTCACATTTGCCAACCAAAGGCTGTGTGCCTTCACCAAGTTATTAAGACAGTACATCAAGAAACAGCTTCAACATTAATCACAAAGGAGAAATCACGAAATCCGTATCCTGGAAACGGAACAGCCTGGGAATATAAAGGAAGGGCAACGCCCTGGTATTAGCTGTCCAGTGCCTCCAGGCTCCTGCCCGTCCAGAGCAAACAGTGGGCCCCTGGGCAGCCATTGAGTTCAGAGTGTGTTCAGAGGGCAGTGGAGGGAAGAGCTCTCATACAGGGTGGGTCCTCGTACTGGGAACTCCAGGACCCGGTGGCTTCACACAGTGGTGGCAGAGAGGGCGGGGAGCCATGGCTAAGAGGAGCCCACCTTCAAGATGTGATGGAAGGAGAGGGTGGGACACCTGTCTGCAGAGGCTTGTTCCTGGAGGGCCACTGGGGTGGGGGGCATGGGCAGAGCAACCTTGCGTGAACGTGTGTGTATGCGCTCGCCCGGTCGCTCAGCCATGTTCAGCTCTTTTCCACCCGCCAGGCTCCTCTGTCCATGGGACTTTATAGGCAAGAATACTGGAGTTGGTTGCCATTTCCTCCTCCAGGGGATCTTCCTGACCCAGAGATCGAAACTACGTCTCCTGTGTCTCCTGCATTGGCAGGTGGGTTCTTTATCACTGCACCACCTGGGAGCAATCTTAGGCAAGATTCAAATCAACGTAGATTGCGGGAGGAGGACCCTGGTGACTGTGTTTGTTTCTTACGGCCACCGTAACAAAGTACCAAAACCTAAAACCTGAGTGGTTTGAAACAATGGAAAATGCTTGTCTCAGCCTTCTGGAGGCTGCTGGTGGTGGCGGGTTAGTCGCTAAGTCGTGTCCGACTCTTGCAACTCTATGAACTGTAGCCTGCCAGATTCCTCTGTCCATGAAATTCTCCAGGTAAGAATACTGGAGTGGGTTGCCATTTCCTTCTCCAGGGGATCTTCCCAACTCAGGAATCGAACACCAGGTCTCCTGCACTGCAGGAAGATTCTTTACCAACTGAGCTATGAGAGAAGCCCAGTCTGGAAGCTAAAAATCCTAAATCAAGGTGTTGGCAATGTTGGTTCCTTCTGAGAGCTTGCAGGGAGAATCTATTCCAAGCCTCCTTCCTGGCTCCTAGTGACCACAGGCAATCCTTACTGTTCCTTGGCTTATAGAGGCATCACTCCAACCTCTGCCTCTATTTTCACATGGCCTTCTCCTTTTGTGGCTCTGAGTCTAAATTTCCCTCTTTTAAGGACACCAGTCATAACAGATGAGGGCCTGCCCTTAATAATGAACTCATTTCAACTTGATTACATCTGCACAGACCCTATTCCCAAAGAGGGTCACATTCACAAATACTGGGGAGTTAGAGCTTCAAAATATCTTTTGGGGGGATACAGTTCAAATCAATGAAGACCCTAATGAAGTTCCCCCCACTGGACTGTGAATAGTTGAAGGTTGTACACTGTCTCATTGATTTCATATCCCCAGTGCCTAGGACCTCCCAGCAAATAGCTAATGTCTGATAAGTGCTGAAGGAGTGAATCAGCAGTAATCTTTGCTTGATCTGTATGATATGGGTAGTCTGGCCCAAATTCTGAGTATAAAATCCTGGCTCCATTACATTCCGTCTGGATGGTCTTTAGCATGTCTCTTAGCTCCTCTAAGTCTCGATTTTCTCCTTTCTAAAATGAGTATAATGTAACATGCAAGAAAGTGGTAAGAAGCCAGGACATAGAGTATATGAAACAGCTGGTACATTGTAAGTGTTCAGTAACTGGAGACACTATTTTTAGAGGAAATCCAAAACTTAACCCTACATGCTACCCTCTAGTTCACATTTCTTTACAATACATTCATTCCATTATAGCAATTATTCACGATATTTAAAAAGCCTAATATACAGGTTAACCTAACTGTAATTTTCAGGATGCTTTGAAAATTAAAAACAAACAAACAAACAAAACACTTTCAGAAATTGGATTGGCAGAAACTCCATTCAAAGGGACCATGGGGACTTCCTCATAGTTCAGTGGCTAAGACTCTGAGCTTCCAATGCAGGAGGTCCTGGGTTCAGCCCCTAATGGGGAACTAAGATCCCACATGCTACGACTAAGACCCAGTACAACCAAATAAATAAATATTAAAAAATAAAGTGATTTTTTTTTTTAACAAAGCAGCATGGAAGGTGTTTATTAGCTCAAATAATGCCCTACCATTCTGGCTTCAGGCAAGTCTTGATACAGACTGCAAATAATGCTATCAGGGATCTCCTGTTTCTCTAACTGGCCCTCATCCTGTGGGTACCAGAGCTTCAGATTGAAATCCTCTGAATCTAACCCCCAGGGAAAGACACAGCTTTCCTGATGGCAGCATCAGAAAAGATCCAAAGAAGATCCCAATTTTCTTGACTTGGATCACGTACCTGTCCAAACCAGTCATTATGGCCAAGGGCATGGGGTACCCGGACTGGGCAGCTGAAGTGGATTCCCTACAGAAAAGAAGGTTGTGTTGTAGAAAGAGGTGCTGGAAAGATTTAAATAAGAAATGTCCCTGATCCTTATAGCCCTTAGAACAGAACATTTTAAATGAGGCTAAAAGCTATCAGGCTTCTGGAAAAGGACCCAGTGTAGTTTTTGAAGAAAAAAAACAAACAAACAGAAACCATAGCTTATATATAACTTGAAGCTTCAATATAGAAATACTGCCTTTGAGATTTCCCTGGCCATCCAGTTAGAAGTCGGTGCTTCCATTGCAGGGTTCAGTCTCTGATCGGGAAACTAAGATACCACATACCTCATGAGGAGACAAAAACAAAAATTTTTTAATAAAAAATAAAATCAAGCATTATCATTTAGGGATTTGAAGATGATTAAAAGTTGCATATATGTTAGTTCATCCTAAGAACCCAATCCCAAAATATAAAAAATAAAATAAAAATACTGCCTTTGTAGTCCTCATAGCACATCAGTTACTCCTGGGGATGAGGAGGACTGCTGGGAGTGGCATAGCCTGGGAGGGTCTATGAACACATCAGCTATTAGCACTGGATGTCCCTGCAAGGGAGACAGGACCACTGGCAGGTGAGGCAACTCCAATGGATACACTCNATTCTTAAAGGTACAAAAAAAGAAAAAAAGCAAGATAGGGCCTTGGCCTTGAGGTGTTAAAGGTCTAGTGACAGAACACCCATTTGGGAATACTTGTGACTGACTTGTGCCCCCTTCTTCGGGAGTGTGGAAAGTTTAAGTTCACCCTCAGGGAAAGCTCTAGCTACTAGGAGCATCACCATTTTTAATGAGTTGGCATTTGGCCTGCTATACACATCAGCAGGTGAATGCGTCTTATTGGAAGAGTTCTGTGGGCGCTGAGAGAGAGTCGGCAACTCGAGGAAGTTGGATCATTGTTTAAAATTCTAGGCAGCAAGTCCAAATTGTAGCTCATCACTACCCTAGGCAACTCACTGATTAATTCAGACTTTATTTCCCCTTGTCTTTTGTCTTCTTTCACACTGGTGCTGCCTACCTGACTCGCAGGAATGGGTGGGGGTGAGGGCTGGTCGGATAAAGCACTGTCACATTTGCCAACCAAAGGCTGTGTGCCTTCACCAAGTTATTAAGACAGTACATCAAGAAACAGCTTCAACATTAATCACAAAGGAGAAATCACGAAATCCGTATCCTGGAAACGGAACAGCCTGGGAATATAAAGGAAGGGCAACGCCCTGGTATTAGCTGTCCAGTGCCTCCAGGCTCCTGCCCGTCCAGAGCAAACAGTGGGCCCCTGGGCAGCCATTGAGTTCAGAGTGTGTTCAGAGGGCAGTGGAGGGAAGAGCTCTCATACAGGGTGGGTCCTCGTACTGGGAACTCCAGGACCCGGTGGCTTCACACAGTGGTGGCAGA
>SJYX01012073.1:168699-191382 GCA_006410675.1 Oreotragus oreotragus | reverse complement strand
ACAATGAATGACGGGATATTGTGAACAGTGAATCATGGTTGCCAATATCAGTTGTCAGGATTAAAAGCAGCAAAAGTGACTATGGGTAGATAATTGATACCATATTCATTGGACACTGAAAATAGCATTGCTTTCAGCCCCTGTATTTGGAGCCATAGTATGAGTTTGGTACCTTTCCCTCAAACCTGGGCAGCCATTGCTGAAAACAGAGTTTGCATACTGGGAAAGAGTTTCCTGCGATGCAGGACTTTCAGTGCTGAAACTGGGACAGAACCAAGATCAGGAAAATTGGTCACCCTGTTATGTCTTTGGCAGCTTTCCAGAGCATTGAAAGGGCTGTTTTTGATAGTTTTGTAAAGCTTCATAGTTGCTTTGGGTGGAGAAGAGTTGTTAACTTTCTTAATTCATCATGCTGGAAGTAAATTTCCCATACTATGTATTCTCCATATTATTTTTATTTTTTAAAATGTTTTATTGAATTGTTACAATGTTGTTTCTGTTTTATATTTTGGCTTTTTTGGCCACGAGGCATGTGGGATCTTCGTTCCCTGACCAGGGATCGAACCTGTAGTCCCTGCACTGGAAGGCAAAGTCTCAACCACTGGACTGCCAGGGAAGTCTCTACATATTATTTTTAGTGTGTGTCTCTTTTGCTAAAATGCAAACTCCATGAAAATAGGGATTTTTGCTTGTTTTGTACACTGCTATATCCTGAGTGCTTGGCACATCATTTGTAGGTACTCAATAAATACTTTTTTCTTTTTCTTTTTTTTTAATAAATATTTTTTGGTGAATAAATGAATTAATGACACTTGCAGGAGTGTTGGAGATAAACTGGAAGAGAGAAAATTAAATCAGATAGCCAAGTCGGTAAACTGGTGGAGTGGTCCATGTTGGAAATGGATGAGGCAGTAGAGATAACAAAGACTAGGCTGATTTTAGAGATCATTAGGAGTCAAAATTACCATGACTATTGATAGACTAGAGGTGAGTGTGGGGAGTGAAATAGAGAAAGGTGTCAAGGATGACTTCTTGATCTCTGGCCTGCAGAACTAGTGGACAGAGGTACCAGTCAGTGAGTTAGCAAACAGTAGACCAGTACCAAGGTTATAGGGAGAAGATAACGAGTTCTGTTTCAGACATACCGAGTCTGAGATGCTTTTGAGGTGACTAGGCAATGCAAACAGGCAGTTGGATATNTGCAGAACTAGTGGACAGAGGTACCAGTCAGTGAGTTAGCAAACAGTAGACCAGTACCAAGGTTATAGGGAGAAGATAACGAGTTCTGTTTCAGACATACCGAGTCTGAGATGCTTTTGAGGTGACTAGGCAATGCAAACAGGCAGTTGGATATTTGGCCCTAGAATTCAGAGGAGAGATGTTTTGGCTAGAGAGCTAAATGAGTGTGCTGTCAATCCCAGTGGGTGGTAAATAAAGTGGTGGGGGTGGATGTTTACCAAGTAAGAGAGAGAACAGAGTCTAAGATCAAGCTGTAATTGTACCCCACATGCACTCAAGTTTTCACTAGGATTAAGGAAAGGAAATCACTGGATTGTCAACTGGAGCCTAAGTTAGGATTTCAAATTCTAAATATTTTAATGATTTTGCAATGCAACAATTCAGGTTTCCAGGTTTTCTCCTACTTTTTTGAGGTCCCATTTTTAGAGATGAGGCATGTTTCATGGCACACTTGGAGTCCCATCGGTTGTGCTTTTTAAAAAAATATCTTGGTAAAAAAATATATCTTGGTGAAGTTTCTGACTTTGACTATTTCTCAAGTCCTCCTGTGTGCTCACCACGGTGCTAGGTGCTACGGAGAAGATAAGAGGTAATGTCTACCAGGCTTACCCTTGAGGAGCCTAACTATTGGGCAGAACTGCATATTAAAACTAGAAGAGATCTTAAAGATGATCTAGTCTGATTCCGGAGAAGGCAAGGCACCCCACTCCAGCACTCTTACCTGGAAAATCCAATGGACGGAGTAGCCTGGTGGGCTGCAGTCCATGGGGTCGCTAACAGTCGGACAGACTGAGCGACTTCACTTTCACTTTTCTCTTTCATGCATTGGAGAAGGAAATGGCAACCCACTCCAGTGTTCTTGCCTGGAGAGTCCCAGGGATGGGGGAGCCTGGTGGGCTGCCGTCTATGGGGTCACACAGAGTCGGACATGACTGAAGTGACTTAGCAGCAGCAGCAGTCTGATTTCATATTTTTTTAGAACAAGAAAAGGTGTCCCAGGAAGATGAAGTGACTTTTCAAATTCAAAATGAAGTTTGGAAGCCAGGGCTCCTGATTTCTAGTCTAATCAAGTACACTGCTGTTTTTCATAAAATTGCTCATTCATTTAACAAATACTGAGTGCCTAAGTGTTCTAGGCACTTCTGGTAAATTATGCTACTTTTTCATTTGCATTCACCTCTGGTGATTGATAGTATCATTCGCGGTATCCTGGGCATTCAATAAGCAGGCCTGACTGACAACTGGGTGTGGCTTCCAGCTAGATTATCCACTTCCTGTCTTCTCTTAATGCCTGAGGGAAGAGGAAATAAGCAGTAGATTAACATATGAAGCAATTAAAATAGTATAGTGCATACAGTATATAATTAATTGCTAAATTGCATTGAATGATTCTCAGCACAACAGAAGGTGTAGGAGCCAAGGCCCAGAGTACAAGATAGTAGTCTTAGAGACTTCTCTGGTGGTCCAGCGGCTAAGACTGCACGCCCAATGCAGGGGGCCTGGGTTCAATCCCTGGTCAGGGAGCTAGATCCCACATGTCACAGCTAAAGAGCTGCACGTCCCAATTAAGACCCAGTGCAGCCAAATAAACAAAATAATAAAGACAGCAGTCTCAGACAGGAAAAAGTCTTCCAAAAGTAGTAACCATTGGCTCCCTAGCATGTTCCTCTGAGAAAGTTCAGTAAACATTTATGGGGCAAGCACTGTGCTAGGTGCAAAGGGTAGAAAAATAAATAGGACATGGCCTGTTCTCCCAAAGAGCTCACTGTTTAGTGGGAGAGACAGAAGCACAAATAACTCCAATACAAGGTGGAAAATGACGAGATCAAGGTCTGGCCAGGATGCTGTGGAAACAGAGGATGGGAGCTTAACCCAGTGGAAGGGTAGTTAAAGCTTCGGGAAGCTAAGGGCTGACAACTGAACCAGAGTTTGAAGGCTGCTAGGTCCTAGCAAGTCCAATAAAGCTGTCAAAGGAGTTGTAGGAAGCAAACACAGCAGAAAGAAAGAAACAAAAGCTTTTTGTCTCTCCATTCCACTTATCAGAAAAACTGAAGACAACTAGAGCTGCTCATTAAGTGGAACACTCCATACTGCTGCCCATAAAGCTAGCTCTAATGTTTATTGAGTTCTGTGGGCCAGGAACTGTGCCAGATGCTATATGCGGATTATCTCCAGCCATCCTAAAAAAAAATCTTTGAGACGGGCACTTCGATCATCTTCAGTGTACAGATGAAGAAACTAAGGCACTGAAAAGTTAACCTGAAACCAGGATTTTTGTCCAGACCATTTGTTTTTTGTCTCCTGGCTCAGACTATATCTCACTGTGAATATTAGCTCCCCACAAATCTTATTCATATACAATCCTTCTTGTTTTAAAACATTATTATAATATGTGAGATTAGTGTAGACTTGTCTGATCCTGCTATTTAGCCAATAGCCAAAATAGGGCCAGCCAGAGAACCATGATGTTCAAGATCACCTGGGACCCAATGGCAAGCCAGTTATAAGTATGTGTCCTCACTAACATCTGTGTCTAAGAATGATATTTATCAGAATGAAATCTCTTAGGCAGTCAGGTGAAACTGATGAATTGCCCAAGTGATGCTATTTTTTTTCCTTGCTTTCAGCTTGATGGCTATAGGTCAATTGTTCTCAAACTTTTGTATCTATCACAGTTTTTTACCTGGGGAGCTTGCTAAAAATATAGTTGCTGGGCCTCATTTCATACCTATGCCAGAATTATTGGGGTAGGGGCTTGGGCTGCTGTATTATCAACAAACTCTTGAGATGATGTCATCCCATTCCAATTTCACTTCTTCCCATTCTTCATTACAGTCTCTTTCCCATTCTCCATTTTCTACTCTCTTTTCCATTGCCCATTCTCCACACTCAGCTTCAAATTGCTAAACTAGGGAAAGAGATCTCTACAAATTCCCTCAAGGCCCCCATCTCCTCACTTAGGTACCAGAATAGCTCCATAGGGTGGAGTGAGTTAACAATATTATAAAGGCTCATCAACAGACTAAGTGGAAGTTGAAAACAACGAAAACTAAGTAGAAAAGTATAGTGGGCAAATGCTGGGAGCCTACGTTAGCAGGTAGATCAAGCAGATGATACAGCAGTTCAGGGATACAAAATTGTCCTTCATAATTATTGGGCAAGAACATTCCTGTACCTCATTATCTGTCCTTGCAAGTAACAACAATCTTGCAAGTAACCTGCAATCAGTTTTTCAAGTAACAGTATTCTCATCTGACTGATATGTAAACAAAGCCAAATGAATAACCTGAAGTAACTCTGCTAGTTAGTGGCAGGCCAGCAATTCAAACTCAGGTCTTCTGACTCTCATGCAGCATCTCACACAAATACATAGCATTGTATTTTTTTCACAGAAACATTTCAAATGCTTAATCCATCCGCTTTAAAAATAAAGAATAAAAAAATATGTATCCGATATACAAAATGCAAATAGACTTCAGTTTCATATAAGGGACTTTTTTTTTTAACAAGTTGTGCAAAATTTGTCATAATTATAATTTTACACTGGTTTACGTGATTAATTGATTACTATCTCCCCCACTCGACCCAAATGGACCATGTCCATATTTATCTAACAATGTAGTAGGTAATCAATAGGTACTTAATGAATGAATGCATAATCCACTGGTGTTGATTGCAGCTAGAAGGGAGGTCATGGCACTAGGCGAATTTAGCCTTTGGTTTAAGCAGGAGCAGAAATGCTAGTGGTATCTTACACAAAAACACTGAAGATGGAAGAAAAAGTACTTTGTAGTTGCTGGAGAGGATGAATTTGCTTATATTGGACTTAGTGATTTAAGCTCAAGGACAGGGTTGATCTAAGCAGAGCAAGCACAGTTGCTAAATGGTTGTTTACAAGTTAGTAAAAGTCAAGAGATTGTATCTGTTCTAAAAAAAAAAAAAAAAGAACACAGGGAAGTTTCTTAATGTGTGATCCCCAGCATATCCACATCAGACTATCTGGCCAGTTTAAGAACACAGATTCCTGGACCCAAACCTTCAGAATCCTCAGAGGAGGGGTGCCAAAAATTCTGCAGTTTTAACAAACTCCTTAGGTAATTCTCATCTCCAAAATTTAAGACTGGCTGGGCTGATACAGGGCTTACCTGATAGCTCAGATGGTAAAGAATTTGCCTGCAATGCATGAGACCCCAGTTCAATTCCTGGGTTGGGAAGATTCACTGGAGAAGGGATAGGCTACCCACGACAGGCTTCCCTTGTGGCTCAGCTGGTAAAGAATCTGCCTGCAATGTGGGAGACCTGGGTTCAACCCAGGTGGCACTAGTGGTAAAGAACCTGCCTGCCAGTACAGGAGACATAAAAGACACAGGTTCAATCCCTGGGTTGGGAAGAGCCCTTGGAGAACGAAATGGAAACCCACTCCAGTATTCCTGCCTGCAGAATCTCATGGAACAGAGAAGGCTGGCAGGCTACAGTCCACTGCATTGCAAAGAGCTGGACATGACTGAAGCAACTTAGCACACACACGGGCTTATAGAACAGTAGACCAGGGGAGGGTATAGGATTCTGTCTAGGCAGAAGCTTGCATTTAAAAAGAGAAGAAGGGAAACCTACAAAAGAGACTGAAATAACACCCAGAAAGCCAGAGTCAGAGTCCTTGCTCCAAGAGAAGGAAGCTGAAGTTTCAGAACAAGTAAATGGCCTAAAGAGCCAAATGTAACAAAGATGTAAAGAATGAAGACAGAAAAGTCATGAAGATGGGATCCAGATTTTTCTAGACCAGGACCTGTCTTTTAAGACTCAACTCAAAACATTTACTCTGCAGGGATGTATTTCCTGCTCCACTGGACAGAGTCCATAAATCTTGGAGGTATGTAATTCTATTGTAGCATTTCACCTACAGACAGAAAGAAATTCTGTCTTTCTCATTAGATTGAGAATTCCTTGAAGGCAGGAGCTGTGTCTTATTCCTTTTCAAACATGCAATGTCTGGCATAATACCTGGCATATAGAAAATATCTGCAAATGCTTGCTGAATGAGTGATGCGAGAGCAATTTGAGGGAAATAACACAGTCTACCAGTGAAGGTAGAGTCTGGCAGTGAAGGTAAATGAGAGTAGGGCAATTGATGCTGCTGAAGCAGAAAATAAGTAGGAAATCAGTTCCTCCAGAGTACAGAAACAATGTGATTAAACCTACAGCTTTAACTTTAAAAAGCAGGAAGGACGATTCTCTCTCTACATCTTGAAGGAAGCCAGAGAGGATGGGTGTACAAGATAAAGTAGCGTAGCTCAGATGGTCCTACACTAAATAAGTCAGGAAGTTAAAGACTTTGCTGAAAATCAGGTACAAAAAAACAGACCTAGAGCCTGAAGAAAAAGTGAAAGGAAAAGAAAGAGTATTGGGTGGGAGTGTGCTGGCAAATCAGTAAGAGATGAAGAGATCCGATGTTCCATCCTCAGGCATTGATAAGAGCAAGTTATCACCATCTGACTCCTTTGAAATAACAGGCTGGATCTATCAGCCAGACTAACTGGAACTAGTTACCAGACCTGGGACCTGAAACTAACTGAGGTCACTGATGTCTTCTCCTGAACTCTCCTTGCACTTCCTTTCCACTGTAAAGGCACTTGCTATAGACTATCCCCTATCACAGCTATTCATCTTAACCTTGTTACACTGTAAAGAGTTGAGGGCAAAGACTGTGTCTTATTCACAGTTGTGTTGTGCCTTAGCATAGTACTTTGTACATAATAATTAGGCACACACCTAATATAGCATATTTCACATCATAATGTTTTTGTTTGTCTGTCTCCCTTTTTAGACCATGAGTTCAAGGTCAGGGATTGAGTTGATCTATGTCTTTTCTTGTGTTTGGAACTTAGTAGCTGTGCAGATGTTTACTCAATCAAATTGTGTTAGAAGGAATGCATGGGTGAAAGAATGAATAAAAGAGAGCAAAATATAGGGATTTTTGAGGAAATCTAAAATGATGACATACTGCACAGGCACTACATTTTGTCACTTACACAATCATCAGTCTCATTCTCACATCATTAAGTGTGTGAAGTTGGTGGAAAATGATGCTAGGGGTTGGGGTGGGGGAGAACCTGTTTTCAAACACACTGTAAATATTTGGAATACACATTCTGGATCTTATGAAAATCTCTAGTCTCTCCCTTTCAAGGGTACAGGGCCTGGATGAAAGGGCAAAGGGTCCTGCTTTGTCTACCTTTATTGGGTACATGTTCAGAAGGTAAAGAATCCGTCTGCAACACAGGAAACACGGGTTCGATTCCTGGGTCAGGAAGATCCCCTGGAGAAGAAAATGGCAACCCACTCCTGTGTTCTTGCCTGTAAAATCCCACGGACAGAGGAGCCTGACAGGCCTAAGTCCATGCAATCCCAGAGTCGGACAGCACTGCGTGACTAACACTTTCAAACGGGATACAATGTTACATCAAAGACGGTTCCTATTTTCTTGAGGATTACAATCTGTTGCCATTGAGGTCGAAAAAAAAATGGTGAAACAGCATTGAAATGGTAGCAGATCAAAACAATAGAAATCCACTGCTCCCCTCTTTATTTTTTAGACGGGAAAAATAGCTACTTGAAGGACATCTTTAAATCGGTTTATTAGGGCTTTTTGTTGTTGTTGTTCTTTTAAACCACTAGTTAGCAGTCTGTGAGCCCAGGAGAAAAATAACAAAAGCTGACCCTTATGGCGTACTATGTGCGCAAGCATCATTCTATGTGATTTACACATATCAATCCATTTCTCTTAACAACCCTATGAGATGGATACCGCTATGATCTCCATTTTCGATGTCTCGAAACTGAGGGACACAGGTAATACAACGTGCTCAAGGTCATTGAACTAGAAGTGGGGGGAGCTGAGATTCAAACCCACGCAGTCTGGCGTCATACATTAAAGAGGAAAGTGCTCAGTTTAGGTGTTGGGTTTACCTGTGCGAATTGTGAAGAAAATCACTTATCTTTTCTGATTGTGAAAATCTCATAACTTATACAGGGACTGGTATACGTCAGGGACGCTAATACACGGTTTACTGGCATTATCCCATTTTTACCTCACAATAAACCTGTGAGCTACTATTTTTATCCCCATTTTAAAGATACACACAAATTTAAGGCACAGAGGTGAAACATGATTCGCCCACAGACTGAAATCCAGGCAGACTGACTCCACTACCAGCTTCTCAGTTTTTCCTGGCAGTAAAACGAGAGAATGGAGGACCTGAAAGAGATGCCACGAGAGTACAATGAAATAATGGATGTGAAAAGGCCTCAGTGAACAAGTGCAAGGGATAAGGCCTACCCACTTGAATCACTGTTGAAAACTGGTTACCCAGGGCCCCTGGTCAACGGTTTCTAGTCCCAGCCCAGTCCATTCCCCGCCCAACCCACAGCGATATCTTGGAATCTCTTTCTCCATCTCCTAGGATTCTGCTCCCAAACACTTGGCTAAGCGGTGGACCGGAGAATAGAAGATACGCGCGCGAGCAGGAGGTGGGGCCTGCTGCCCGGATCCATCCTGGGGGTGGCTACTACACATGCGTCCTGGCTGGGCGGCTTCAGCTGTCCCCTCTGCGGCCAATCAGGGCCCGCGGCGCGCTCGAGACGTATTAACGCTCAGTGTGTCGTTGCGTGCGAGGGGGGCGACGTAAGGGCGCTCCGCGAGCCCGTCTCTCCTCGAATGAAAGGAAACAACCTCCGGCGACAGAGCCCCGCTCCCAGGCGCTGCCGGAGAACCGAGATCGACTTCTTTCTCTTTCCCCTTATTGGCGCTTCTCCCCTTCCCTTCGCCTCCGGGCCCCGCCGGTGAGTCCCCACGGTACCCTGGGGCCCCCCATTCTCTGCCCAGCGGGGAAAGACAAGGAGGATGGCGGTGGCCAGGCCGCCGCCCCTGCCCGTTGTTAAGGGGGACTCTTGGTGGTCTCGCTTTATTGTCAGGGACCCCAGAAGCGCCACTCATTGAAGGCGCTTGGCAAAGAGGCTGCTGAGAAAAGTGCTTCGGAGGAGCGGAGGGAGACGTTAGGCTTAAGCCTAGACTTCGGGGGAGGGGGCGCGACATTTAAGGAGGACAAAATACAGGGAATTTTTAGTCTTTCCCATCGCTTAGGACATATTTGGGGAGGAGGGGGACTCGCAATTTGGGAAGATTGAGAGGAAAAATTGTTAGGATGACAAGAAGGTTAGCCTTTCGGAATGAGGAAAAACTCCGGGGTGGGGGGAATTGGGGGTGAAACTGAGATACGAAATGAAGACTATTAGAGGGCGAACTCCTGGGGGGAGGAGGGTTCAAGAAAGTGGTAGGGTGATCTTTTCCTGGATCCAGGAGGATTGGAAAAGGACAATTGGGGGACCCTGACTTCACGACCGAAAGGAACCTGCTAAAGTGTTTTAGTGGGAGATAGTTTTGCGAGTTTATCTAGCGCTTGATTAGAGGGAGATCTTGGAGTCTAGTTTGTATTGAGGAATAAATAACGGAGAGGAATCCGGTACGTTCTGTGTACCATCCTTTATTATATGGACGAGCAGCTCGGCATTCTTTTGAAATTTCTTCGTTTCGATATTCTGCGTGGAAGTTGAAAAATCCTTTATTTTTGAAATGCCTTTTCTTTTCATCGGCTTACTACGTAATATCAGGTCTTCTTCATACAGTTCAAATTCTTTCTCTACCCTTGGGTTTGAAACAACTGGAAAATTCCTTCAGTTTCCTTTTGAATAACCGCAAAAACAGTGCGAAGCATGTAACAATATCGTGCAACCAAATTCAGGTGCCCTTCCGGTTCGTCTCTTACTCGTTAATTTCTCTCCACTGTAACTGATAGAAATACTGCTTCTTGGATCATGTTTATATATATTTTGATCTGTATATTTCAGCTTGCTTGCGTGTGGAATTGTTTGATCTTCCAGAACTGCAGTTTTTGTTTTGTTTTTCTATGAAAATGGTCTTTCAGATACCAGACATTGAATGAGCTCTCGAGTTGGTTCTTGAAGGCTCTCCTTGATGTTTCAGGTTATTGCCACCTTGGTGTTTTACAGCATCTTGGAAAATCAGAAATGCACTGATTGTTTCAGCCTAACTAAACAGGCTTTTCTATTTTTTCAGACAATGTTTCTCAGGCTGGTATCTTTGCCTATTTATTTCTGCTTTATAACAGTATTCATAATGCTGTATTTCTTTTAAGGAAAAGGTTTCATTGTTGGGCGAAAGCATCAAAGTTTGATCTCTGCATGCCTGGAAAAACCTTTTAGACTAGAATTAAAATGCCATGTATTGTATGGATCATTATGAACTTAATATTGGTCCTTGGAATGCCCTTTTTCTTCTTAAGTAGACACCACAAATGTGACAGCATTAGATCAAAATCTATATTTTTATGATAAAGACATTTTTTGCTAGGAGTCATTGTTTCCATGATGTTCTCCACTTCATGTTTTACAAGGAGGTTGTAAAAAAAAAATAGCAAGATATGCACAGATGCATTATTTGAATTTTAGTGGAAAAATCCATTTAGTCATTGCACGTTGGGGAAAGTTTTTAATTGGTTTGGTGCACTTTTGTGTGCGTTTCTGTTCACTTAACAAATTATATTTAAACTGATTATAGAAAAGATACACGAGAATATTTTTGAATGCAAAATAAAGTGTACCTTTTTTTCTCTTTTAGATTTTAGGGTCTTTGATATCTAGTAAAGTAGATATCAAAATTAGGATGAGACATTTATCTGTTTATAAACTGAAAGAGGTAGAATTCAATATGGGTGAAATTTTGGGGACACCATTTTCAGAATTAATTTTAAGAATAAAGAGTAATTTTCTAATCTAGGAATTTATCTTAAGCTGATTTTATAGCTTATGCTGGGGTTGTACAGAAATTACACATTAAGATGTCTGTATAGATTGGATTCGTAGTGGTGCCATCCTTTCAACTGGCCAAGGATGACCGGAAAAAATGCTGAATACGTTACAGTGCTTTCAGAGTGTTTACTGTTCATTGCACAGTAGTAAAGAAAGCTAATTTAGAACTCCAAGTAGCAAATTCTGGTGCTATTTATGAATTCTGTGTTTTGCATATTTAATTCTAAAGATGTTGGCAGCTATATTCTTGATAAAGCAACTGAACACATATTTGCCTGAGCAAATGCAAACACACTTCCCCTTTTGTTTCTTTTGTTTCTCTGTTATGTTCTTTTTTTTTTCTTTAATCCTAAAAGCATTTGCTGCCTGTTTTCAATCAGTTTCACAGTTTATAGCCAGTGCTGTGAATACAGTACTGTTGTAAAGTATCGGATGCCATTTGAAAGAGGGAGGTATTTAAAATTGTTGATAGCATTAAGAGTTTGTTAAACCCATCAATGCAGAGACTTTCAGGGCCTGTGAAGTTTCCTTACACCGAAAAACCTAGATATAAATTGATGAGAAGACCTATTTCTTTGTGACTTTATGTTCACTTTTCAGTATTTGTGTTTTTATATTGTGAAGCACTGCCTGGTTTGCAGCTACCACCTTGCTGGCATCCAGCTGCTGCTGCTCTGTTGGTGAACAAGCGCTCCTCAGAAAGCCAGTGTGCAGTGTTAGTGAGTCCATGTTTTCAGCATTTTATGAAAAGGTTCAAATATATGAAAGAATGGAAAGAATTTAGTAAGTTTTAAGATTAAAAAATTGAGATTTTATTGATTGAAAAGTGTGTTATGGTAACCTAGGTCCTGAACTACTTAGTTCTTTTGATTTGGGAAAACGGCACAATTCAAATAACTGATTTTACATTTGTTTTTGTTCTTCTGAAGAATCCATGTTGAGACTGATGATCTAAATCTGAAACCTTTCATGTTAGAACTTTTCTTCCCTTTTTTTGTTTGACTATACTACCTATAATTATAATTTTGACTAAATTGAAGGCTCATTCAGAAAAATTTCCCATCCTTTATACAGTATTACTAATTTAAGTATGAAAGTTACTGCATGTAGAACACCACTGTCAATTTGTAACTTTAATAAGCAGACTTTTGGAGTAAATCTCAGAGTCAGATAACGTAGTTGTTTTTATAAATGATTGGTTCTTAAAGTCTATGTTTTTTAATAGACTGCTGAAAAACTTAAGTTTTCCTTTACTTGCAAAAGGAATACAGTAGCAAAAACTATTAAAGATGTATAAATGATTTTTTAAACTTGAAAAGAACTCAAATTTTAAAAATAAGTGTTCCAAAGTCATGGTTATGTAAAATTTACTTCTCATTTGTTGGATTATCAATATGTTAACTTTACAGAATTGTGCAATTAAAGAGTTCTGTTCACTCTGGATATTGTGTAGTTCTCAGTGGTTTTTGCTCTGCTCTTAGATATATAATTCTTTGTCTCCTTGAAGGGCCACGCTGGTATACATGAGAAATGTTTTTCATTAATTATGTCAGCAGATGACTATTTTAATTTCACACATTGTTCATGTTTTATTTATCCATGCAGAAGTAGTTCTAATTATTTCACATGTCCCTTAATTTGAGAGCAGTTTGATTTTTCCCAGTTACTTCATTAATTTATCTTTATGCATAGATAGTACACTTTGTAAAATTACAGAGGTTTCAGTGTTCATTTGTCTATACTAAGTAGCTATTTTTAATTAGACATATTAAAACCTAGGTCAAATAGTAAACAATTTACATGAATGTATAAATTGATTTTTAAAACAAATTAACCATTTTGTCGCCCTTCTTATCCTCTGTAGCTTTTCTTGAGGCATAAAGTGGCATTCTAAAGGCAATTTAAAAATCATGTCAAGCTCTGTTGAACAGAAAAAAGGGCCTACAAGACAGCGCAAGTGTGGCTTTTGTAAGTCAAATAGAGACAAGGAATGTGGACAGTTACTAATATCTGAAAACCAGAAGGTGGCAGCACACCATAAGTGTATGGTAAGTATGCGCGCAGCAGCCGAGAGACCTGAAGCGGAGAATCTTAACCGTGAATAGTCCTGAATACTAAACAAAACAACACCAAAACCAGTTAAACGGCTAAGAAGTGCTTCCTCGCTAATGTTGTGTCATTTTTACTTTACTATTTCCTTTGAAATTGAGCGTCTTATTCACTATAAATTATGTTTCACTGTAATTTATTTTTATATGAACCTTAATTTCTTTTAAATGTAATTTATAGCTTTTCTCATCCGCATTGGTATCGTCACACTCTGATAATGAAAGTCTTGGTGGATTTTCTATTGAAGATGTCCAAAAGGAAATTAAAAGAGGCACGAAGCTGGTAAGTTGCTATTTCTGCCTCTTGAGAATAAAACTTATTTTAAGCTCATTAAGGAGGAAATTGCTTATTTTAAAGTGTATTGCCTTATTAACTGAGTGTAATGTTTTAAAAATTGTAGTCTTATTTTTCCCCCAAATCAGCAAATTGCAAGGCTAGTTTTGTCTGCCAATGAACAAAAAAGGACTAGATCAATATGTATATATATGTTTTTTTCCCCCCAAAAGTGTTAAAATCTTCTTGGGGGCTGTGTTGACTTAGAAACAAGCGGTTTGCTTAATTGAATTTTTTGTGTTAAAGTCATCATTCAAGTTTCTTTTTTAATTAAAATTCTGAAATGTTTTTACTTTCCATGATAAAGTAATTGTGATCATTACAAATGAAGATGACAGAACTGTTTAAACAAGAAAATGCAGTGTCTAAACACCATATTTTACTGTGATTCAGTTATACAACACAGTGTTTATGACTTTGGATAACTTTTGGTGAATTTTACAGTTTTTTCGAAACTTCACCAGTTGTCTTCGCTACCAAGTAACCAGTTTGGCAAGATACTGTATTGTTCTGGTGGAAAAGTAAATTTTACAGTTTTTTCGAAACTTCACCAGTTGTCTTCGCTACCAAGTAACCAGTTTGGCAAGATACTGTATTGTTCTGGTGGAAAAGTAGTATTGTCTCAAGTGGTATTTGATACATTATAGTTTACATTGAAGCAATTTCTTCTTATTTGGTTATTTTTCTCTTCTGAGCTCTTTATTGAATCTGTAAACATACCTTCAATAGCTTCACTATCAAGTGTTTCATTATTTTAAAGATGGGTTTGGCAGAACATATGTCTATGTCCTTAGACACTGAGTAATCTCATATTTCATAAAGAATCTTGATGGGAAGGAGGGCTATCATTTTGATATTGGGAATAACCTATTTTGAAAAGTAGTCAGTTTTCTATAGTTTAAAAGTAAAAACAGTATGAAGAAGTTCAAAGAGAACATTTGAGATTTGTTCTTAGGATAAATAGTCTTAAACTCTAGAGTCACTATAGGCAGAAATGGAAATTTAGAGGTCAGACATTTTTGTTGTTGTTGTTGCAGTGAGACCTTAACCATGACAATGTTTATCTTTCCCATCGCCAAAACTGCAGATAACAATAGAATGCACCATTTAAAAAATGTGATCTTTTTATCATTTGGTGGTTTTAGATTTCTTCATGTTACTGTGCTTGCTGAGTTTTGAGAACCGGAGCAGTATGTTTTTATTTCCTAGTCCTTAAAAACCAATTTGGATACGAAGAAAGAGTACTATTTACTTGAAACTAGTTGTACTGTAACCCTTATCACCCATTGTGTTTTCCTTGGCATGATGAATATTCATAGAAAATGTGTCTACACCCTGACTTGTTAGCACTGTTGTTATTCTATGCGGCTGCTCTAGTCAGAACAGGAGCAGTTTTGGTCCCTGATGTTACTGTGTTACTAACAAATGCGATTCCTATTTTTATGAGAAGCAGTAACAAACATCTATCAGTATTGCTAAATTCAGTGGAGATTTAATTTATTTAAATTAGATAAAATTTCCCCTTTGTGCAGAAAGCATCAGAACTTTGTACAAATTTCACTATTATAAATCGTCTTGATGAATTTTTAATGGCAAGATGTAGGGAGTTAATTTTTTTGCCCTAGTGAGTTATACATAAGTAAGTGTATTCCTTGCTCTAGGGAGTAGAACAGTACTGGAGGTTAAGACCACAAGCTATAGTAACAGACGGGGATTTGAATCCCACTCTTACTGACTAGCTGGGTGACCCTACACGAGTTCTTTACTTCTTTATGCTGTGTTTTCTTCACCTGCCTAAAGGAGAGAACGATAGTCCCTGCCTGCCAGGGGTATTGTGAGAATTAAAAAGAAACTGTAGAGGACCTAGCATGGCGCCTGGCACATAGTTAAGACTTGAAAAACGGCAGCCCTGTTGTAGTTATTGTTCATAAGTAAGAATAAGACCTTGCTAACATTGTTGTAGGCTAATGAAAAGCCTACTGGGTTGAGAATTCATGAGGCCTGTTTTGTTAATAGCTGCCACTGATACATTATGTAACTTTAGACAAGTCATTACCTTATTTGTATTTTTACCAGTAGTATAAATGGATAATGCTGTATCACTGCTTGCTATACAGTGATGTTACATAACTAAAGCGTGTTATAAAAGATGTAAATAGTTTTACCTTAGGGAAGGTTTTTTTTTTTCTTTTCTTTTTTGACATTCCCCGACCAGGGATTGAACCTTGGCAGTGATATAGCAGAGTCTTAGCCACTGGACTGCCAGGGAAGTTCCTTAGGAAAGGTGTTTTGCAGCCAAAATTTTGAGGCTGTGGGCATCCAGCCTTGAGTAATAGTGGCAGAAGGAGAGAACTTTTGAGCCAGGTATATAATTTTGCTCCCTTTCCTTCTCTTAAAATGTCAGAATTTAAATAATTTACATAGGGCCTAGGACTAGAGTAGCATTTATATGTTAAATTTTGAAATAATTTTTAAGTCTCCTTTTTACCCTTAGTTTTGGCCCTTCCATTATACCATTTTTACATGAAATATTGTCAAGTAACCAAAATTCCAGATTTTGGTTTTCTTTTTTACTTTTCCCTGTGTAGATTTATCTAAGCAATTAAAAGGGCATAAATCAGAAAGCAAGAGAAAAAGTGAAACGTTTCATGTAAGTAGGTTAACTCTAAGAAAACTAGATAATCAGCTTCCCTAATTGACTTTTTGGGCTTCCTTGGTGGCTCAGATGGTAAAGAATCCACCTGCCATATGGCAGAATCCCCTGGAGGAAGGCATGGCAACCCACTCCAGTATTCTTGATTGGAGAATTCCTATGGACAGAGGAGTCTGGTGGACTACAGTCCATGGGGTCACAAAGAGTTAGACACAACTGAGCAACTAAGCACAATTCACTTTTTAAGGCGTTTTAGCTTGTGAGTCTGCCCTGGCTCTTGTTCATCTAGACTTCTAGGTGAGAAGTGGGTCAATATCCATTGAAAATAATGAAAAGCAAGAGTGCTGGTCCATAGGTGCTTTTAAGGCAGGTTCCAGTCTGTATCTTGTGCTTGCCCCAAAGAAAACCATAAAGAGAAGAGGCTGGGGTGTAAGGTGTAAATATATAGGTGGCCAGGCGTATCAGAGTCTTGAGAGGATGGGAAACCACAAAAAAGAAGGGGGTACAGGTGGCTAGTTTCTGTGTTCTTGCTGCCATAGTCCACTTTTCAAGATTATCACGTCAGCCACAAGAATTGTAGAGAAAAGCCATTCTGCATGAACATGCTTATCTCTTTTACATCAAGACATTTGCCAGCATATAAGGTTTTTATAATTTGAAAGTCTTTTTGCGATTAAGACAATCTTTTTTTCCAGAATGGTTTCTAGTTCCTGTTGAATCCATATGTGGAGATACAACATCTGTACCATTTACTCTTATTCTCCAGCTATCTAGCCAAGAAATGCAAATTTCCAAGTAAAATTATGAGTTATTGTTGCTGTTTTCATTTTGTTTAAGGAGACACTTGGGAGGAATATTGAAGAACATACTCTTAATGAATGGAGCTAGGTGGTGAGATCGTTAAGAGTATCTATGCAGGAATTCCCTGGCAGCCCAGTGATCAGAACTCACTTTCGCTGCTAGGCCCAGGTTCAAGCCCTGGTCAGGGAACTAAAATCCATCCACCCCCCCCCCCCAAATGATATCTACATCAAATAATGAACTGTTTTAATTGGTACCTGTGTCAAATATATCAAGAACTCTTAAGACTGAAAGGGGTTAAGAAGCCATTTAGTTTACTTTCCTTCCCCTTAGGCAAGATTACCTACAAGCCATATAACAAAATTTTTTGGGTCTGTCTTATGTTTAAATATATTAAGAAATTGTGATTCTACCCAAGCAAGCTGAAACAGGACCAATATTATATAACACTCTTCACAATTGAGAAATTTGTCCTTCTATATAAATCAACTATCTCATTTAATTTAGAGTCATTTATTCTAGGTCTGTCTCTTTCCATTAAGGGAAGTATTTTTTTTTTTCTTGTGTTAAGAATGAAAAGTCCTTCATATACTTGATGACTATCCTCATATCATTCCTAAACTTTCTCTTTTTTAAACTAAATTTTTCTCACGTCTTGAGAAATCCTCTGAACATTTTTCCTGTTTTCTTCTTCAGTAGCAGAGATAGCTAACGTTTATTGAACATTTAGTATGTACTAGGGACTGGGCTAAGTACTTTAAATACATGATCCTTTTTAATCCTCACAGTCATATTGTGAGATTGGAAGGTACTTATTTTCACTTTACAGATTAGGAAGCTAAGGCTCAGAGAAGTAACCTGACTATGATCATATAGCTGGTAAGTGGCAGAGCTAGAATTTGAATCCAGGGCCAGTTAACTCCAAAGCCAGAAATCTTAATCACTAGGCTATTCTAGACTGTTTTTAAGCTCCCTAACCCAAAATCACATTTTAAAATTAAAGCTTAATAGTTTTCTAATAAAGATGGAAATAATACTGGGTTCAGGCTGCTATTAATATAGTCTGTTAATAGCGCTGTTAGTTTTTAGAACAAAAATCCTACCTAGATACTATCTTAAGAATATTCTGAGTCTCTGTTACTTGCAAGATATTTTTAGTAGCCTCTGAAAATAAAAAGACCAATTCTATATATTGACTTTGTTATTTACTGTCTACCAGTTGAGTGCTTGGCACCCCAGCGAAACAGGATATCTGGGTTTGAGAGATCATAATCTAGATATCATCTGCATATATGAATCTGCAGTATGACAATTTATAGATACACCTTTTTATTTTGTGTGGGAGGAGTCATGCCAATTTAAGTAGCTAAGACTATATCCCAGAGATGGTAAGATTTAAAAGGGAAAAAAAGTATGAGTCCATGAAATAGGTTAACTGTATGAGAATGGGCCACTGAGACTGGCAGTAATAGATTAGAATTGAGAAAGGTGGGATGAGTGCAGGGTGTTTAAATGTTAGACAGGAATTTCAACTCAGGTAAGAAGGGAAGGGAAGGGCAAAGCAGGATTTTTCAGGAGACAAGTGATATACATTGTGGAAAATGAAATACAATAATGGCAGCATACTTGTCTGCTGTACCTAGATGTCCTGCAGGCATCTTAAACTCAACCTGTCTGTTTCACTGTTCATCATCTCCTTGCCCTGAAACCCGATTCTCTTTCTGAATCCTTTACCTTCCTTCTTCCATATCACTCACATCGATTCTATTTCTGGGATGTCTTAGCCTTCTTTCTTATTGTGACCCTATATCCAGTCTTTCTCTTTCCATCCTTCCAGCATACTGCTGGTAAGTACTTCATCTCTACCTTTATAACCTAATATCACTCACTCCCTGACTCCAAACTTTTACTGATTCCTTTCTGCCTATAGAATATCTACTCTTCAGAAGGCATAACTTAACCCACCATTTTCATTGTTTATCTCATCCTCTATCTCATTCTAGCTGTTTCCTGAATATCCTCCACTTGTCCCCCACTGCTGTGCATGTACTGACGTTGTTCATCTCCTAGCTGCCTCTCAGAACTCCGGTTTTTGAGTCCAACTCAACCTTCATCTTTGACATAGGGTTTAACACCCTGCATTGTATTTGTTACAGGTGCGCAAGCCTTTCTTCTCCGCTGTGCTGTGAGCTCTGGGAGAGCAGAGACTATTCTTTTTGCCCAGGATTAAGTGGGGGTGGGGGCTGGGGAATGCATGGAAAACACTTAGCACGGTGCTTGACATCTCATTTGTGCTCAGTTGTACTCTATTAAGTGGGCACTCCTTAATTGTTGGCTGAATTTGAAGGAGGGAAGGGCTTCAATGGGACAATAGTGTGAAGCTTTAATAATGGGCTAGGTGTAAATTGACCATGGAGATAAGAGTATAGGCATAAAATTCCTCTGTTTTGGTTAATCAGTGTTTGAGTGTTGTTTGCAATTCTAGCTGTTTGAAGAGTAATGAGAGAAATCTAGAAGGAAAGATCAGGTTGCTTATTTGTTCAGGATGGTGAAGAGCTGTGTATGCCTCAGACAAGGGTGTTTCCATGTTTCTTCAACCTTCATTCTCCCAGTAGGGTGTTAAATTTTTGTTGTTTTCCTTAGGCACTGTATTCATCAAGGCCTCTATCCAGAGTCTAGAAATCATCTGTCTGTCAATTTATCAGATCCTTAATTGAGCACCTACTTTGTACCAAGCACAATGTTAGACACTTCGTATGCGATCATGAATAAATACTTTAGCCTTAGAATGTACAGAATGCCACAGGGGATCTGGTAGAGCGGACCATAATTAATTCTACCTGAGAAATCAGAAGACTTCAGAGAGAGTGACATTTGAAGTGTGTTCCACTGGGAAAATGATACTGTAGAACTCAAAGAGGGACGAGTTTCAAGGAGGTGGAAGTACTTTTTAACAAGTATAGAGTAGTAAATGTCAGTGCTATTTTTTAAATTTATTTTTTAATTGGAAGAAAATTGCTTTACAATGTTGTGTTGGTTTCTGCCATACAACAATGCAAATCTGCCATAATTATACATATATCACCTCCAGTGCTATTTAGAGTATGTGGCTTATTTGGCATTCAGTAAGGGTAAAATGAAGGACCCAAAGTGTATAGAATGTTACCACTGCTTACTACATACAAAGACGCACAAAATGCCCACAAACTTAATGGTGCTACTAAATCCTTAGATCAGGGATACTTAACCAGCAATCAGAAAGAAGGGTGGGTGGGTTGAAAAAGGTTCCCAAATGATTTTTGATGAGCACTCAGTTATGGATCATTGCCTTAGGACAGGGGTTGGTGCACTTTGTATAAAGGATTAGATAATTAACACTTAAGGTTTTGCTACCCATATTGTTTCAGTTGCAGTTATAGACAGTACCCAAAGAAGTGAGTGTGACTGTGTTCCAGTAAAACTTTCTTTGTGAAGACAGGTGATGGGCCGAATTGGGCTTGCCTTAGAGTATTTTTAGGGGTAAATAGGTAAATTTTTTTCCAGAAGATTTCCTTGGCTTCATTGTCATCTGTGTAACTAAGTGTACATGCAGCATGAAGGTATTCATATAACTGTGAATTGTTTTCAAAGCTCAGATTATGGCATGCAGATGAAATGTGCACAGATNTCGCATTGTAGACAGACGCTTTACCGTCTGAGCCACCAGGGAAAATTAAGGTAAATGCAAACTGAAACCACCTTCTTTAAGTCTCATTTACATCTCTCAAGTGAAAGTTGCTCAGTTGTGTCCGACTCTTTGCAACCCCACAGACTGTACAGTCCGTGGAATTCTCCAGGCCAGAATACTGGAGTGGGTAGCCTTTCCTTTTAATTTTTGTCCTTCCCACTCTTTAAAATGTTGTCATTATTTAAAGGCCCTTTTCATGCCTCTCTTCTCACTAAATGATCACACCCCATTCAGCAAATGCTGAGCTTGTGCTCACACTTTCTACTCCCTGCTTTGTTGTTGTTGTTCAGTTGCTAAGTCACATTCAACTCTGTGCGACCCCATGGACTGCAGCACTCCAGGCTTCCCTGTCCTTCACTATCTCCTGAAGTTCGCTCAAACGCATTGAGTGGGAGATGCTATCTAACCATCGCATTCTCTGCTGCCCTCTTCTTTCTCCTCTTGCCTTCAATCTTTCTCTCATCAAGTCTTTTCCGATGAGTTGGTTGTTCGCATCAGGTGGCCAAAGTATTGGAGCTTCAGCTTCAACATCAGTCCTTCCAATGAATATTTAGCATTGATTTCCTTTGAGATTAACAGGTTTGATCTTGCAGTAGAAGGAATCCTCAAGAGTCTTCTCCAGCACCACATTTCAAAAGCATCAGTTCTTTGGCACTCAGCCTTCTTTTTCGTACAGCTTTCATGTCCATACATGACTATTGGAGAAACCATAGCTTTCTCTATGCAGACCTTTATGGCAAAGTGATTTCTCTGCTTTTTAATATGCTGTCCACATTTGTCTAACTTTTCTTCCAAGGAGCAAGTGTCTTTTAATTTTGTGGCTGCAGTCACCATCCACAGTGATTTTGGAGCNATTGGAGAAACCATAGCTTTCTCTATGCAGACCTTTATGGCAAAGTGATTTCTCTGCTTTTTAATATGCTGTCCACATTTGTCTAACTTTTCTTCCAAGGAGCAAGTGTCTTTTAATTTTGTGGCTGCAGTCACCATCCACAGTGATTTTGGAGCCCAAGAAAATAAAATCTGTCACTGTCCACTTTTCCCCCTTCTATTTGCCATGAAGTTGTGGGACCAGATGCCATGAGCTTAGTGTTTTTCATGTTGAGTTTTAGGGCAGCCTTTTCACTCTCCTCTTTCACCTTCATCAAGAGGCTCTCTGGTTCCTTGTCACTTTCTGCCATTAGAGTGGTGCCATTTGCATATATAAGGTTTGTCCTACTCCTTTCCCAATTTTGAACCAGTCAATTGATCCATGTCTGGTTCTAATTGTTGCTTCTTGACCTGCATACAGGTTTCTCAGGAAGTGGGTAAGGTGGTCTGGAATTCCCATCTCTTTAAGAATTTCCCATAGATAGCTCTTAAACTCAGCATACAAAAGAAAGCTCCTTGGGCAAACTTGCTAATCCTATATTTCCTATTTCAAGAAATGCTGTCATAATACAGCTGAGCCAGAAGGCTTATACTTCAATAAAGCAAATAAATACAAAGAATCTTGCACACTTGCCATGTTCAAAGAACAGGGATAAGTGCTGGAATGGAGAAAATAAAAACATATCTTACAGTGGAGTGAAAAAAAAAAAACCCAGACCCTTTCATGTGATAGAGGAATGTATATCCTGCTTTGGGAGTTCTGGGGAAAGAAACCTAACCCAGCCTGAGATGGAAAGAATCAAGATGAAGGATTCCTTAAAGAAATTACTAGCAAGCTATATATTGTACACAGTAAGAATTTGTATTATGGGCTGAATTTTATTCTCCAATACCCCAAAGTGAAGTCTTAAACTCCAGTACTTCAGAATGTGAGTATATTTGAAGACTGAGTCTTTAAAGAGATAATTGAGATAAAATGAGGTTATTAGGGTGACCCTGATCCAATATGACTTCAGTTCAGTTCAGCTTAGCTCAGTTCAGTCGCTCAGTCATGTCCGACTCTTTG
>SJYX01012073.1:123730-159649 GCA_006410675.1 Oreotragus oreotragus | reverse complement strand
ACTCAAATACTTTGGCCACCTCATGCGAAGAGTTGACTCATTGGAAAAGACTCTGATGCTGGGAGGGATTGGGGGCAGGAAGAAAAGGGGACGACGGAGGATGAGATGGCTGGATGGCATCACTGCCTCAATGGATGTGAGTTTGGGTGAACTCCGGGAGTTGGTGATAGACAGGGAGGCCTTGTGCGCTGTGGTTCATGGAGTCACAAAGAGTCAGATACGACTGAGTGACTGAACTGAACTAGCAGCTAAACAACAATAGTACTTTACTTATAATCACATTAGTGAAATATAAAGATGGAATTTTCACCACAGAAGATGGATTATCTTTCAAACTGCAAATTATCCTTATGCTGCTGCTGCTGCTAAGTCACTTCAGTCGTGTCCGACTCTGTGTGACCCCATAGACAGCAGCCCACCAGGCTCCCCCGTCCCTGGGGTTCTCCAGGCAAGAACACTGGAGTGGGTTGCCATTTCCTTCTCCAATGCATGAAACAGAATACTGTAGCAGTTTTACATTTAATAGTAGTATGTGTCAGTTTTCTAATAGGGAGGTGTACTGACTAGGCATATAATAGATTTTAACTGAGCTATTTTTATTCATGATATTTTAAAATGATAAATACTTATAAAATACCCAAAGATATCTAAAATAAAATTCTAGTCATTTCTATAAACCTAATTTGTTCAAAAATTTTTTTTGTATATTGGCATACAGGTTATTTCCCGGGAAAGTGATTTTATGAGTAGCCTTCTAACCAGTTTCAATTACTCTGTTGATGCAGATCATCACAAGAGCTTCTAAATACACTCTGAGTAGATTTGCATGGCCTTAAAAAGAAATTTGGGGGATATCAGCAAAATGGCAGAGCTGTAGCTTCAGGCTCCTATCTCTCTACAGAAACACTGAAAAGAAGCAGAAACTGGCAGAATCAACTTTGTTATAATTCTGGAAAACACTCAAAGGTTTACAGCAGCCAGGTGGATGCTGAATCAAAAACAGAAAGCAACTTAACAATGTTAGGAAAGCGCTGTGCCATTTTTACTTCCTCTTGCTCAAACCCCTCCCCAGCTTTGTGGTGTTCTTGAAGATGGCAGCCTACCTACCCAGTGTAAGAGTCTGACTCCCTGGTTCATAGGGAGCAGAGCAGATCTAATTGACAAAATATTATGTTTGTTTAGTCTAAGCTCTCTGGGAGCTGCGTGAGACACTAGCAAGTTCTCTGCTTTGCCTAACTTGGAGCTCACTCAGGGTAAAAAACTAGCCAGCATTACTCTGAAACATTGTAAGGTGACAAACAACCCACAGCCACTGGGGCTAAACATTTTGGCTGAGATGCAACAGACTGTCCCAAGGCTGGGAAGAAAAGCTGGGAAGAATTTTTTTTTTTTTTTTTTTTGAGAAACCAGAGCTTGGAAAAGCATCCACATATATTTAGGAATTTAGAAACCCAAATATTTGTCCAAGGAAGGTCAGGTGCTCAGAAAAGACCATGCTCTAAGCTTTTACCTCTGGCTGACCTCTAGTCTCAGTGCAAGAAGGAAGTGAAGTTTAATTCAGAGTTGTAAACAGCCTGGCTAAGTGTTGAGGGAGTGACTCATCACAGAGTTAATCTCTAAAAACTGGGAGGTGTGTGGGTGTGTGTGTGTGTGTGTGTGTGTGTATGTGTTTTAGCTCCTAGTGAACAAGGAAGTTGCTGTCAAAATACTAGCTGAACACAAGATAAAAGAACAAAGACTTAAGTCTCAACACATTGAAATGGAATACTTTATATTCATTTGGAAGCGTAAGGGGCCCTGAACAGCCAAAACAATCTCAAGAAAGAGAGTAAAGTTGAACAACTCACATTTCCCAATTTTAAAACTTCAACAGAGCTATAGTAATCAAAACAGTGTGGTATTAGCATAAGCCTAGAAGTATAGACAGATGGAGTAGAATTGAGTGTTTAAAAATTAAACCCATACATCTATGGCAAATAGATTTTCGACAACGTGCCAAGGCCATTCAGTGGGTGAAGACTCCTCTTTTTAATATATGATGTCTGCATATCCACATTTATAAAATGAAGTTGGATTCCTACCTTGCACTATAAATACAAATTAATTCAGCATGGATCAGTGACCTAAATATAAGAACTAAAAAATCATAAAACTATGAAAGGAAAACATAGGGGTAAATTTTTTTGACTTTGGACTTATCAATGGATTCTTAGGCATGACACCCAAAGAAAGAGTAAGAGAAGAAAAACAGGTAAATTGGAATTATCTCAATTAAAAACCTTTGTATGTCAAAGGATATTATTCAAAGAAATGAACATATAATCCACAGAATGAGAGAAAGTATTTGCAAATGATATATTTGAAAAGGGACTAGTATCCAAAATATATAAAGGACTGTTGCAACTCCAGAATAAAAAGACAAACAACTGAATTAAAAAATAAGCAATGGACATAAATAGATGCTCCAAAGAAGATATATAGATGGCCAAATAGCACGTGAAAAATGCTCAACATCATTAGTCATCAGGGGACTATAAACCAAAACCACAATGAGGTACTACTTCACATCTGCTGGGGCTATCATAATAATAATAAATGGAAACTAAGTGTTGGCAAGGAGGAACTAGAACTTTCTTACATTGCTGGCAGGAATGCAAAATGGTTCCGCCATTATGGAAACCAGTTTGGAAATTCTCAAAAAGTTAAACATAGACTTACCTTATGACCCAGCAATTGAACTCCTAGGTATACACCTAAAAAAAAAAAAAAAAGGAATATAGGTACTAAAATAAGTTCTTGGATACATATGCTCATAGCAGCACTATTTGTAGTAGTCAAAAGGTGGAAACAGTCTAAATATTCATCAACAGATAAGTGGATAAACAAATTATGATTGAAAAAATATATTTGAAGAACTTCCCTGCTGGTCCAGTGACTAAGATTTCGCACTTCCATTGTGGAGGTGCAAGTTCAGTCCCTCTTTGGGAAGCTAAGATCCCATGTGCCATGTACGACAGCTGAAAAATAAAAGTGTCCTGTCATTTTTAAGAATGTGTATGTATATATATATGTATGTATATATATATATTACAGTCATGAAAAGGATGGAAGTACTTATACATACCACAGTGGATGTATGTGGTGAACCTTGAAAACATTATTTTAAGTGAAAGAAGTCAGATATGAAAAGTCAAATATTGTATGATTCTATTTACATGAAATATCCAGAATTGATAAATCCATAGAGAATTCAGATGTCCAGGGGCTAGGGAGGGGTGAAAATGGGAAGAAATGGTTTAATGGATATAGGGTTTTACTCTGGAATGATGAAACTGTCTTGCTGCTGCTAAGTCGCTTCAGTCGTGTCCGAATCTGTGCGACCCAATAGGCGGCAGCCCACCAGGCTCCGCCATCCCTGGGATTCTCCAGGCTTAGAACTAGACTAAAGAGGTGATTGCATAACACTGTGAATGTGTTAGATATGTCACCAAATTATCACTTTAATGGTTAAGTTTATGTTACATGAATTTATTTCAATAAATTATTAAGAAAATAAATAAATCCAGGAAACACTTGAGACTGGCTTGAGGCTAATTTTCTTGCCTCCAGAAGCTATATCTCATCAGACAATTTCACAGGAACACCCAACCTAGTCTTGCCTGATATTTCGTGATAATACTTATTTCTCCTGGAAGAAATGCATCAGCTGTACTAATCATTTTTACACCAAACATGGTCTCCAGGAATGGCACAGGAAGATGAGGTAGGATGTTAATGAGGTGATTGTTGATCCAGAGTTGCTGAAGTGAGTTTAAATACATCAAAGGAAAAAAAAAAGAAAAGAATACGGTGACCACACACACAAAAAAAAAATTAAAAAAAAAAAACAAAACACATCAAAGATAAGAAGAGCACCTAGAATGAAATGCTTCCAGAAAAGCTTCCCCCCAAATACAATGAGCATACAGTCAATCCCTTTCCATGACACCATGATTCTATAACTGGTCACTGAAACACTGGAGACATTTTGAGGGGTAGGTGAGTAAGCTTTAGAAGCTNTTAAAAAAAAAAAACAAAACACATCAAAGATAAGAAGAGCACCTAGAATGAAATGCTTCCAGAAAAGCTTCCCCCCAAATACAATGAGCATACAGTCAATCCCTTTCCATGACACCATGATTCTATAACTGGTCACTGAAACACTGGAGACATTTTGAGGGGTAGGTGAGTAAGCTTTAGAAGCTACAGGGCACATCCTTCCTAAATGTGTGCTTCATAGCATACATTTGCAAAACAGAAATGAAAGGAATGAGTTTTTCTAAACTGATCATTTTATGGACCTTCTTGTAAACTGTGATGTAGAGCTGATTTATTCAGGTGGAAACTTACATAACTTTTGCCAGATTTCATATTTTATAACATGGGTAAGTCCTATGCTTAATGACAGGGTTTCAGGATGTAGTAGACCCATGTCAGAAGTGTTTTCTAAGTCCACTACTGAATCTTCCCTGAAACTGCTTGCTCCACCAGGGTCTTCAACCCCTCCCTTGTTCCTAGAATAAAGAGAGGAGAATAATACAAATGAAGGAATTCTGGTTACTAATCAGGTGCCAAAATATTCTGATTGAAACTGACATAACAGGAGGAGAAGTAGAAGCTTAAGTATATGTTTTCAAAAGTCTCCCAGTCTGTTTCATATGACATACACTGAAAATGCAGTTTGTGTGGCACTTTAGGGGAAGTAGATGAGACCCTTTGATCTGG
Source organism: Oreotragus oreotragus (assembly GCA_006410675.1). NCBI lineage: Eukaryota > Metazoa > Chordata > Mammalia > Artiodactyla > Bovidae > Oreotragus > Oreotragus oreotragus. Next base: position 154,885 of record SJYX01012073.1, on the reverse strand, counting down.
AAGAAAGCAGCCTGGGTGATCTGGCTATCCTGGCCCTGGAGACCCCGAGGGCTAGGGAGATAAAGATACGTCTGTATATCTGTTATACATAAATGGTACAACCACCACGCCCCAGCTCACTTATGTAGAAGTTCTTAACAAAGTTATGTGGAGAACTAAGGGGATCCTTAAAAACAGAAACCTCAGGAAGATATCACTTTATACACAATAGAACTGGTACAATGAAAATTACTGCCAATATTAATACTAAGTGTTGATGAGAATGTAGAATGACCTGAACCCTCACTTATTTCTCACTGATGAGAATAGTAAATTACTATTTACTATTAGTAAAAACTTTAGAAAGTAATAGTAAAACTTTGGAAAGCAGTTTGGTAAACCTGTAAGGAGTTAAGCCTTTAACTCTATACATATCTTTAGTCCTTGTACTTGGTATATTTCTGTCCCTATTTGGACCTTTTTCCTGCTCTACCCCAAGATATTAATGGCGGAGGGGCAAGAAACAGCACTCCTTACCAGAACTTCAGGGATGGACGTGGGCCCTACAAAACAAGTGAATTTGGGGATGAAGGAAGTGGATATCTTTGTTTTATTCAGGAAATCTTAGACAAGCAATTTTGACAATGTGTATTATGATTTTCAAACTTGAGCTTCTAGTTAAGAGGTAATTTTTTAGAAAGAGGATGATTTCACTCAGATGACACAGGACTGGTAATAAAAGAGATGAAGATTACAGCCTAGTATTTTTGACATTATTGGTATTTATTAATTTCATGTTTATTTCTACCTACTGGAGTCAACTTCATAAAAATAGAAAAGTTGTAGATTATTATTGCCATATATAATTAGCAAATTCTTTGGACTAGATTGAAAAACAAAGGAAATCTGAATCTTTTTTAATTTGAAAGATAATTTACTGTAACAATCAAGCCTTTAAATTCAATACACTATAATCTTGATGTTTGTGGAGCCCCTTCCACTGAGAGGTAACAATTGAACATTTTTATTTCTCTGTATAGTATAACCTGTCAAGACATTTCAAGACAAAGGATTTGGCAGTGTTTTGCTGCCACCTAATGGAATAAGTGGAATATTTTTCATTTTCCTGTAAGAGACAATTACCCTTTTACCTCATGGAACATTCATATAAAACTAATAATTATTTTAACAAATATACTTTAACTGAAAATAAGTTTTTAAAATTTATATTAATTTTAACATTATTGCATGTGCGTGAGTATGTTATGGTGGTGGTAGTGTGGGTATAGTAGAATGTGAAAATTAGTTTGAGGTTTTAATCTAAGGGTCATGATTCATTTTCTGTAATTTTGTTTGAGTTAATTTACTAAAGCCTTACGGATATAATAGATTGTTTTTGAATACTGATCTTTTTTTCTCGATGAACTTTAAGCAATTCAGGTAACCTATGAGTGAAATGAAGAGTTAGTCATAATGTGGGAGGACACTGGAGAAATAAACAGGAAAGAGTAAGAGAGAGGGAGAGATATCTGCTTGCTGACCTTGAAAATATTCAAAGTGGCTATTTTTCTATTTATAACCTAATGTTGTATTTATTTAAAATACTGGCAAGGATTGATTTCTGCTTTTTTTCCTCACTGATGAAGAATGACTGGTACATTCTATATGTTGGAGAAACAGTATTTGTGTGTATGTAAACTCTGGAAAATAAAGGAAGGAAAGCAAAACCATCTATAATCCCACTCATAACATAAACCCATATTAGTCATCTAATGACACATAGCCATGGAACTTGCTGTTCACTAGGCCCCTTCTGTAACCTGTGAGGGCTGCTAGCAGATGTGACTGTAAAATCTGTCATCTACGTGTCCTTCTGGAGTATTTTTCAAATCCCAGGGATTTGCCACTAGGCTCTAGTATTTCTATTTCTACTCTTGGATTCTGAGGTATATTTGCCCCAATATATTAACACTCTTTTTCCATTGGATCCATGGAACCTCTTGGCCATCCCGTTTGTTTATACTTCACAAAACCATCACATCCAATTTTCTAAGAGTATATGCCATTTTTAGGATAAAGGCAATTTTATAAAGGAGTTACAAGCCTGAGAGAACCAAGGTCAGAGTCTCAGTTAACTGGAAGTTTCTCTTGAATCCCACATATTAGGGAATCTAAATACTTAGGGCTTCATAGGGATGAGGTTTTATGGATGACTTCTGCTCCACCTTCTAAAGTTGTGTTTCTCTTCTAGCGTCACACCCTGCTTCCTTGACACTCTCCATTCAAAACTCTGCTATCTTTCCTTGGCATAACCACTGCTTTCCATAGGAAGACCCATCAGCCCCTCGATCCACCTGGGTCTGACACTCAGGGCTTTAGTCTGGTGGATATTGACATTTATCACTCCCCAGATTCCAGGGAGACTGGCTTCAGTCGTAAGAGAAAATGAATCCAGGCCCTTCAATTATAGTTTCCTTTTTTAATCCTTTCACAGCAAGAACAGTGGGGTTTCTGGTCTCTTTATTAGCTGACTTATTACCCAAAGTACCATTCCTCAAAGTAAGTGACTTGGAGTGGTTATGGCAAGTTAAAATTTATGCTTTGCCAGTCAGATATACAAGAAAAAGTAACCTTTATTTTCTTTATATTTATATCACCTTGCTTACAAGGCCTTATTTTTGTTAATGAGAAATTTGGGGACCGGGCACAAAAATAAATAGCTCACGCTCTTTTGTTTTAAAACGGTCTCTTTTTCTTAAATTTAAAGTTTCTTTTATTAAGCCCAGTCTTTCATATATTCTCTTCTACTTTGTTTTACAAAACTCATGTCAGAGCCAAGGAGGAACATTTGCTTTCCCCTTTGTCTCTATCTGTGGCTCTCACGGACCTTGAGTTGGGTTCTTTGGGCATTAAATTTCACTCTCATAATTTAAATCACATTCGTCTATTGTCGACACATAACTAGATAACTTAATGGTTTATAGCACCTTCACTGGGCATTCTGTGTCCACAGCTGCCTCTGCTAATGTGTCTGCAGGTGGTGTAACTTGCGCTCTGTTCTCAGCATTGATATGGTGTGAAATTGCTCCAGGTAAACTTGATTATCTCTGCCATCTGACCAAATGCTGCCCTGACTCTGTTGGGGAGGAAGAAATTTTCCTCCACTCTTCCAAGTTCTTCTGGCTATTCTAAGAATTAAATTGACATGAGGTACATTAACAGGAGCAAATTACACATAAGTTTAATAACCAGTAAACATAAGAGAGACCCAGAAAATCTAAGTCACCAAACAGGCTGAAATTCTCATCTTAAATACCACCTTCAGCTAAAGACAAACGAGGAGTGGCTTGGGACTTTAAGGGGAAGAAGGCATTTGACATGGACGTGGAAAAATGAATATTTGGTTAACAGATGTTTGCTAGGCCATGCAGAGACACAGAAAAATTTTAACAAACAGACTTTGCTAGGTTCCTTCCCTTCTACACACCTGATTTCTATGGTGACAGCTCCCTTTCTGGAACAGGTTCCCATCTACATTCTTTAGGCGGTTAGTGGGAAGGTCAGAGTTTCTTCCTGAGTCGTCTGGGCCTTGGTTGTTTGCATCTCAAAGTAATCTGCATGCCAAAGAGACAGGGGTGGCAAATTTTGCTACAACTCTTTCCCGNAAAAAAAAAAAAAAAAGGAATATAGGTACTAAAATAAGTTCCTGGATACATATGCTCATAGCAGCACTATTTGTAGTAGTCAAAAGGTGGAAACAGTCTAAATATTCATCAACAGATAAGTGGATAAACAAATTATGATTGAAAAAATATATTTGAAGAACTTCCCTGCTGGTCCAGTGACTAAGATTTCGCACTTCCATTGTGGAGGTGCAAGTTCAGTCCCTCTTTGGGAAGCTAAGATCCCATGTGCCATGTACGACAGCTGAAAAATAAAAGTGTCCTGTCATTTTTAAGAATGTGTATGTATATATATATGTATGTATATATATATATTACAGTCATGAAAAGGATGGAAGTACTTATACATACCACAGTGGATGTATGTGGTGAACCTTGAAAACATTATTTTAAGTGAAAGAAGTCAGATATGAAAAGTCAAATATTGTATGATTCTATTTACATGAAATATCCAGAATTGATAAATCCATAGAGAATTCAGATGTCCAGGGGCTAGGGAGGGGTGAAAATGGGAAGAAATGGTTTAATGGATATAGGGTTTTACTCTGGAATGATGAAACTATCTTGCTGCTGCTAAGTCGCTTCAGTCGTGTCCGAATCTGTGCGACCCAATAGGCGGCAGCCCACCAGGCTCCGCCATCCCTGGGATTCTCCAGGCTTAGAACTAGACTAAAGAGGTGATTGCATAACACTGTGAATGTGTTAGATATGTCACCAAATTATCACTTTAATGGTTAAGTTTATGTTACATGAATTTATTTCAATAAATTATTAAGAAAATAAATAAATCCAGGAAACACTTGAGACTGGCTTGAGGCTAATTTTCTTGCCTCCAGAAGCTATATCTCATCAGACAATTTCACAGGAACACCCAACCTAGTCTTGCCTGATATTTCGTGATAATACTTATTTCTCCTGGAAGAAATGCATCAGCTGTACTAATCATTTTTACACCAAACATGGTCTCCAGGAATGGCACAGGAAGATGAGGTAGGATGTTAATGAGGTGATTGTTGATCCAGAGTTGCTGAAGTGAGTTTAAATACATCAAAGGAAAAAAAAAAGAAAAGAATACGGTGACCACACACACAAAAAAAAAATTTAAAAAAAAAAAACAAAACACATCAAAGATAAGAAGAGCACCTAGAATGAAATGCTTCCAGAAAAGCTTCCCCCCAAATACAATGAGCATACAGTCAATCCCTTTCCATGACACCATGATTCTATAACTGGTCACTGAAACACTGGAGACATTTTGAGGGGTAGGTGAGTAAGCTTTAGAAGCTACAGGGCACATCCTTCCTAAATGTGTGCTTCATAGCATACATTTGCAAAACAGAAATGAAAGGAATGAGTTTTTCTAAACTGATCATTTTATGGACCTTCTTGTAAACTGTGATGTAGAGCTGATTTATTCAGGTGGAAACTTACATAACTTTTGCCAGATTTCATATTTTATAACATGGGTAAGTCCTATGCTTAATGACAGGGTTTCAGGATGTAGTAGACCCATGTCAGAAGTGTTTTCTAAGTCCACTACTGAATCTTCCCTGAAACTGCTTGCTCCACCAGGGTCTTCAACCCCTCCCTTGTTCCTAGAATAAAGAGAGGAGAATAATACAAATGAAGGAATTCTGGTTACTAATCAGGTGCCAAAATATTCTGATTGAAACTGACATAACAGGAGGAGAAGTAGAAGCTTAAGTATATGTTTTCAAAAGTCTCCCAGTCTGTTTCATATGACATACACTGAAAATGCAGTTTGTGTGGCACTTTAGGGGAAGTAGATGAGACCCTTTGATCTGGAAGAAAGCAGCCTGGGTGATCTGGCTATCCTGGCCCTGGAGACCCCGAGGGCTAGGGAGATAAAGATACGTCTGTATATCTGTTATACATAAATGGTACAACCACCACGCCCCAGCTCACTTATGTAGAAGTTCTTAACAAAGTTATGTGGAGAACTAAGGGGATCCTTAAAAACAGAAACCTCAGGAAGATATCACTTTATACACAATAGAACTGGTACAATGAAAATTACTGCCAATATTAATACTAAGTGTTGATGAGAATGTAGAATGACCTGAACCCTCACTTATTTCTCACTGATGAGAATAGTAAATTACTATTTACTATTAGTAAAAACTTTAGAAAGTAATAGTAAAACTTTGGAAAGCAGTTTGGTAAACCTGTAAGGAGTTAAGCCTTTAACTCTATACATATCTTTAGTCCTTGTACTTGGTATATTTCTGTCCCTATTTGGACCTTTTTCCTGCTCTACCCCAAGATATTAATGGCGGAGGGGCAAGAAACAGCACTCCTTACCAGAACTTCAGGGATGGACGTGGGCCCTACAAAACAAGTGAATTTGGGGATGAAGGAAGTGGATATCTTTGTTTTATTCAGGAAATCTTAGACAAGCAATTTTGACAATGTGTATTATGATTTTCAAACTTGAGCTTCTAGTTAAGAGGTAATTTTTTAGAAAGAGGATGATTTCACTCAGATGACACAGGACTGGTAATAAAAGAGATGAAGATTACAGCCTAGTATTTTTGACATTATTGGTATTTATTAATTTCATGTTTATTTCTACCTACTGGAGTCAACTTCATAAAAATAGAAAAGTTGTAGATTATTATTGCCATATATAATTAGCAAATTCTTTGGACTAGATTGAAAAACAAAGGAAATCTGAATCTTTTTTAATTTGAAAGATAATTTACTGTAACAATCAAGCCTTTAAATTCAGTACACTATAATCTTGATGTTTGTGGAGCCCCTTCCACTGAGAGGTAACAATTGAACATTTTTATTTCTCTGTATAGTATAACCTGTCAAGACATTTCAAGACAAAGGATTTGGCAGTGTTTTGCTGCCACCTAATGGAATAAGTGGAATATTTTTCATTTTCCTGTAAGAGACAATTACCCTTTTACCTCATGGAACATTCATATAAAACTAATAATTATTTTAACAAATATACTTTAACTGAAAATAAGTTTTTAAAATTTATATTAATTTTAACATTATTGCATGTGCGTGAGTATGTTATGGTGGTGGTAGTGTGGGTATAGTAGAATGTGAAAATTAGTTTGAGGTTTTAATCTAAGGGTCATGATTCATTTTCTGTAATTTTGTTTGAGTTAATTTACTAAAGCCTTACGGATATAATAGATTGTTTTTGAATACTGATCTTTTTTTCTCGATGAACTTTAAGCAATTCAGGTAACCTATGAGTGAAATGAAGAGTTAGTCATAATGTGGGAGGACACTGGAGAAATAAACAGGAAAGAGTAAGAGAGAGGGAGAGATATCTGCTTGCTGACCTTGAAAATATTCAAAGTGGCTATTTTTCTATTTATAACCTAATGTTGTATTTATTTAAAATACTGGCAAGGATTGATTTCTGCTTTTTTTCCTCACTGATGAAGAATGACTGGTACATTCTATATGTTGGAGAAACAGTATTTGTGTGTATGTAAACTCTGGAAAATAAAGGAAGGAAAGCAAAACCATCTATAATCCCACTCATAACATAAACCCATATTAGTCATCTAATGACACATAGCCATGGAACTTGCTGTTCACTAGGCCCCTTCTGTAACCTGTGAGGGCTGCTAGCAGATGTGACTGTAAAATCTGTCATCTACGTGTCCTTCTGGAGTATTTTTCAAATCCCAGGGATTTGCCACTAGGCTCTAGTATTTCTATTTCTACTCTTGGATTCTGAGGTATATTTGCCCCAATATATTAACACTCTTTTTCCATTGGATCCATGGAACCTCTTGGCCATCCCGTTTGTTTATACTTCACAAAACCATCACATCCAATTTTCTAAGAGTATATGCCATTTTTAGGATAAAGGCAATTTTATAAAGGAGTTACAAGCCTGAGAGAACCAAGGTCAGAGTCTCAGTTAACTGGAAGTTTCTCTTGAATCCCACATATTAGGGAATCTAAATACTTAGGGCTTCATAGGGATGAGGTTTTATGGATGACTTCTGCTCCACCTTCTAAAGTTGTGTTTCTCTTCTAGCGTCACACCCTGCTTCCTTGACACTCTCCATTCAAAACTCTGCTATCTTTCCTTGGCATAACCACTGCTTTCCATAGGAAGACCCATCAGCCCCTCGATCCACCTGGGTCTGACACTCAGGGCTTTAGTCTGGTGGATATTGACATTTATCACTCCCCAGATTCCAGGGAGACTGGCTTCAGTCGTAAGAGAAAATGAATCCAGGCCCTTCAATTATAGTTTCCTTTTTTAATCCTTTCACAGCAAGAACAGTGGGGTTTCTGGTCTCTTTATTAGCTGACTTATTACCCAAAGTACCATTCCTCAAAGTAAGTGACTTGGAGTGGTTATGGCAAGTTAAAATTTATGCTTTGCCAGTCAGATATACAAGAAAAAGTAACCTTTATTTTCTTTATATTTATATCACCTTGCTTACAAGGCCTTATTTTTGTTAATGAGAAATTTGGGGACCGGGCACAAAAATAAATAGCTCACGCTCTTTTGTTTTAAAACGGTCTCTTTTTCTTAAATTTAAAGTTTCTTTTATTAAGCCCAGTCTTTCATATATTCTCTTCTACTTTGTTTTACAAAACTCATGTCAGAGCCAAGGAGGAACATTTGCTTTCCCCTTTGTCTCTATCTGTGGCTCTCACGGACCTTGAGTTGGGTTCTTTGGGCATTAAATTTCACTCTCATAATTTAAATCACATTCGTCTATTGTCGACACATAACTAGATAACTTAATGGTTTATAGCACCTTCACTGGGCATTCTGTGTCCACAGCTGCCTCTGCTAATGTGTCTGCAGGTGGTGTAACTTGCGCTCTGTTCTCAGCATTGATATGGTGTGAAATTGCTCCAGGTAAACTTGATTATCTCTGCCATCTGACCAAATGCTGCCCTGACTCTGTTGGGGAGGAAGAAATTTTCCTCCACTCTTCCAAGTTCTTCTGGCTATTCTAAGAATTAAATTGACATGAGGTACATTAACAGGAGCAAATTACACATAAGTTTAATAACCAGTAAACATAAGAGAGACCCAGAAAATCTAAGTCACCAAACAGGCTGAAATTCTCATCTTAAATACCACCTTCAGCTAAAGACAAACGAGGAGTGGCTTGGGACTTTAAGGGGAAGAAGGCATTTGACATGGACGTGGAAAAATGAATATTTGGTTAACAGATGTTTGCTAGGCCATGCAGAGACACAGAAAAATTTTAACAAACAGACTTTGCTAGGTTCCTTCCCTTCTACACACCTGATTTCTATGGTGACAGCTCCCTTTCTGGAACAGGTTCCCATCTACATTCTTTAGGCGGTTAGTGGGAAGGTCAGAGTTTCTTCCTGAAGCGTCTGGGCCTTGGTTGTTTGCATCTCAAAGTAATCTGCATGCCAAAGAGACAGGGGTGGCAAATTTTGCTACAACTCTTTCCCGCTATGTTGTCCCCAGAGATCCAGTTATGACTCCAATTTACTTCCTTATATGGGAATTTGGTTTCAAAGCTCTGTGGCATAAGAAAACTTCCTATTCATCTAGACCCCTCAGATAAGTTCACTTTATCTTTCTACCCTTCATGGGAACTCCTGAATCACACACATATATGAATGTGTGCTGCTGCTACTGCTGCTAACTCGCTTCAGTTGTGTCCGACTCTGTGCAACCCCATAGACGGCAGCCCACCAGGCTCCCCCATCCCTGGGATTCTCTAGGCAAGAACACTGGAGTGGGTTGCCATTTCATATATATATATATATATATATATATATATACATACACACACACATATATGAAAGTGAAAGTGAAATGTAGTCACTCAGTCGTATCTGACTCTTTGTGACCCCAAAGAATCTTCTATCCGTGGAATTCTCTAGTCAGGAGTACTGGAGTGGATTGCCATTCCCTTCCAGAGAATCTTCCCGACTCAGGGATTGAACTCGAGTTCAATTGTTATATTTATATTGTTGCACAGCATGTGACCGACTGTGGATTGACTCCATGCCCCTGCAGTGGAAGCGTGGAGTCTTAACCACCAGGGAAGCCCCTGAATCATTTCTCTGTTACTCAGGAGGTAAGGGGACAATGCAAGAATGTCCAGCCCCACGTACCTAACCCGCTTTCTCCTGGCCTTGCTGCGGCAGGGTTCCGCACAGTGTAAACTGGAGTACCGGCTCAGTTGCTCTCATTCTCAGCTTATTTTGAATTTCTGTCAGAATTTCTGTAGACCAGTGGGTGAAGGCTCTTTTCAGAGTCCTTGCAACTTCTTGGACTGTCCTAATCTGAATTTCTCTCCTTACTCCCTGCATTTCTCATCCTACCTCCTATCCTCACCCCCAACATTCTCCTACCTAATTGTTCATTTGAAACTGATAGGTAGACACAAGCTCTAGGATTTGATGTGATATCCTGTATCTTCTCTACTTATACCTTATAAAATATTATATATTCAGACCTCTAAGCTTCACATGCAAAGGCAGACTTTGGATTTTAGAACATTCTTTACTCTCTCAACAAAGCCTAACTCTCAAGAGTATTCTCTTGCTGTGGACTCAAAAATCGAAACTTTGAACTTTAAAGAGAAAAAATTGACCTCTTTGTTCTAGGCTTTTACTACTTTCTTTTTCCAGGCTGTTGAACCCTATGCCTTAGCCTTAGTGGTAGAAGGAATGACTTTTAAAGCGAGATAATACAAAAGAAAATACAATGTGAAATATTTCAAAATGCTTTTACTTTCAAAAATTTTATTTCTTAGAGCATACTGAGAAAGGAGATGCTCCACATGAGCAAGGCTCTCGTATTATAAGTCCCTACTAATCTCCTGAAGAGATGAACAAAGTCACAGAAGATTGTTTGCAGTGGTCACTGCTGCTGTTATGTGGGAAATGGCAAGGCCTGGGTGGCATTGTTTTGCTTTTGAATCACATTCAGATACACGATGTGGATGGGGGATAAAGGAGACTGGATGTGCAGCCAGTTCTTGCTCCTGTTAAAATCATAGAATAAATACAATTTTAAGTTGGGGTGCAGGTAAAATTTAGTGATAGTATAATAACAACAAAAATTTTTATTCACATGTGTGTGTGTGTTAGTCACTCAGTTGTGTCCAACTCTTTGCGGCTGCATAGACTGTAGCCCGCCAGGCTCTTCTGTCCATTGGATTTTCCAGGCAAGAATGTGGGAGTGGGTTGCCACTCCCTTCTCCAGGGGATCTTCCTGACTTGAAGATCAAACCTGGGTCTCCTGCATTACAGTCAAATTCATCGCCGTCTGAGCCACCAGGGAAGCCACAGTGTTTGACAAAATATTTTTGTTTCATTATGTTTTATAGAACTTACAAAATATTTGATTTAGAAGTTGTAAGTCCTTCTTCAGAAATGAAAGACAGAATCCAGGGGATATTAAGTAACTTCTGTTATATGCAGAGAAAGCGATGGCACCCCACTCCAGTGCTCTTGCCTGGAAAATCCCATGGATGGAGGAGCCTGGTAGGCTGCGGTCCACGGGGTCGCGAAGAGTCGGACACGATTGGGCGAATCCCCTTTCACTTTTCACTTTCGTGCATTGGAGAAGGAAACGGCAACCCATTCCAGTGTTCTTGCCTGGAGAATCCCAGGGACAGGGGAGCCTGGTGGGCTGCCATCTATGGGGTCACACAGAGTCGGACACGACTGAAGCGACGTAGCAGCAGCAGCAGCAAAGAATGGTGTTAATCTAAACATAATTGCTGTTGTTTAAATCACACCATAATACCTCTGCTGATAAATTATATAATAATAATAAGCTTTATCTCTTTTCTGCACAACAACCCTTCACCTATTTGAAGGTCTTTATTATGGGTCCCTGTCAGATCTTTTTTTTTTTTTTCCCGCCGTCCTCCTCCGGCTCCGCCGCCCCTGTCAGATCTTGATAAGAAAGATGATAAAGAAAACTGGTGGGGAGGAAATAGCCAAAGTACATGGAAGAGTCATTATCAGCAGAAGAATATGAGGAAGAATATGAGTGTGTAGAATCAGGAAACTGGGTGCAGAGGTCCCACTTTGAAGGCATTTATTTCTTTATTTATTTTGGCCATGTGGTGTAGCATGAGGGATACATTTCCCAATGGCCCCTGTGTTGAGAGTGCAGGGTCTTAAGCACTGGACCTCCAGGGAAGACCCTGAAGGCATTTAACTTTACTTAGAGTCCTCTCTTTTGATTTTCCCCTCTACTAAATCAAGTCAAATAGAATCTTAGACTCATAGGATTGGGAGTAAAATGCAAATGTCGAACTGTTCAATGCTGGAATTCTAAAATACCTAGTAGTGTCATGGTGAATGTTTAGCTACCAGGTTTGGGGAAAACAAAGACTCTTGTTTTCAGTGTTTGCTGATTTTTGTGGTGAAAATACTCCCATGGAGGCCAGTTTCAACATACTGAAATGATGTCAGTGGAGTCTGGAAGAGTTCCTAGCAATTATCTCTTATGAGTCGGTACAATCCAGCATTAACAAACCATTGATAGGTTGATTAGAACCCTAAATGTTACCTAGCCTTAGCTTTGAATTGTCCTGGCACCAAACATTGCCACTCCACTGTTTGATATTAATAGTTTTAATTATTATTGTTCTTTCCCTGATTGTGCTTCTAAAATTACCTTTGCTCCACTTTGATTCTCTAGCCTTAGTTTTCCCTGCTTATTACCATCTTAAACCTTTCATTTTCCAGGATATATATTCTTTGCTAATTAAATCAACATATATATTATGTATACTCAATCACTCAGTTGTGTCCAACCATTTGTGACCCCTTGAACTGTAGCTCTCCAGGCTCCTCAGTCCACGGGGTTTTCAAGAATACTGAGTGGGTTGCATTTTCTTCCCCTATATATTCATATAACGTTTTCTACGTGCTGAATCATTCTGATAACCCTGCCTTGGATATAACTTTTATTGTTAATATTCCTTTACAAATTTAATGTTTTTAACTGATCACGTAACATAGTTCGGTAGAACTCTTATCTCCCTTTAGATAGATATTTCTGATACAGACTAAGTCTATATTGTTTTTCTTCTCTTTCTAATTAATTAATTTTTAGTACCCACATGACTTAACTGGTTACTTCTGAGCTTGTGATCAACTACCAAAAATCCCCTTGGTCTTTTTCATGAGAAGGGCTGTTTTTACAAGTCTTCCTTGTCTCAATCAAATAAACTATAGTATGTTATCACAAAATGAGCCACTTGTATATTATCTAGTCCAAGCTCCTCATTTTAGAGATGAGGGGATTAGAGATCACAGAGGTTAATTAATTGAAATAAGATTACATAACTTGTTGGTGACAAAGTCAAGTCTAAATCTGATGGCTGCTATCATTTCCTTATATTCTACTATTTCCTCTTACTCTTAGAACAGTGTTAGATAGGAAAAACAAGTTGTATTAACTCCATTTTAAACATGGTGATATTTACAATGAGAAATACTAAGTGATTTGCTAAGTCTACATGGGCAATAACATCAGATGATTTTTTTCAGCCTAAATGTAAGGCTGTTAACAATTTATACTTTTCAGTTATAGCCCCTTACATTAAACTGTGAGATAATTTTTAATTTTGACTCTGTAGCCTAGGATTTTAACCTTCTTCCCATCTTCCTGTCTTTCACAAGTGTCATAACCATAGGTTTCTTGTCAGCCAGGTTCCTGGCAGAAAGCAGAAGCTAACTCAGATGGTTCAATAGACTTTAATAAAGGTATTGTATTAGTCTACCTGGGTTTCCAAAGCAACTTACCACAAGCTCAGTGGCTTAAAACAAAAGTTAAGGAGGCCAGAAGTCAAAAATGTTGGGAGATTTAGTTGCTTCTAGTCGGGCATGACTGAGCGACTTCACTTTCACTTTTCACTTTCATGCATTGGAGAAGGAAATGGCAACCCACTCCAGTGTTCTTGCCTGGAGAATCCCAGGGACGGGGGAGCCTGGTGGGCTGCTGTCTATGGGGTCACACAGAGTCAGACACAACTGAAGCGACTTAGCAGCAGCAGCAGCAGCAGCAGCAGCAGCAGCAGCAGCAGCAGAGCCTCTAAAAGGAGGAAAAAAATGTCCATGCTTTTCTTCTAACTTCTAGTGTCTGCCAGCAATCTTCGGCATTCATCGGCTTCAAAAGGCATCTTCATATAGCCTTCTTTGTGTATTTTTCTTTTTTTTTGCATCCTTCCCTCTTTAGATAAGGATATCAGTCATTGGACTTAAAGTTCACCCTAAATCCAGGATGATTTTATCTCAAGATCTTTAACTACATCTACAGAAACCCTATGACCAAATAAAATTACATTCTCAGGTTCTGGGTAGACATGAATTTTTGAGCAATACTATTCAACACTATAGGTTCATTTACGAAATTGTGCATGGACTAAGGAAACAGGCAAGAGTAAGAAGTCTTACTAACCCTAAGGTTAAAGGGCAAGGAGATGAATTGTGCCCCAGGATCCTACTGAGCTGGACCAGTGAAGCAGGGGACCATGGCAGTAATTCTAGGGATCTGAGCGGTAGAGACATGAGTGCCCTGCCACGACACTGGTTTCAGAGCAGGTATAGAACAGGCTCAGTGGAGTCCATCACTGGCTTAGTCACTGACTCAATGGACATGAAACTCCAGGAGACAGTGAAGCACAGGGGAGCCTGGCATGCTGCAGTTCATGGGCCGCAGAGTCAGACACGACTTAGCGACTGGATAACAACAGCAACATAGAACAGGAAAAAAACATTTTCTCCATTCAGTCTGAACTCTTCTTTGGATGATTCCCATTAGCCACATCCAACCAGAAGCCAGGTTTACGCTTCCTGTTACTGAGGTAAAAATGACTACAAACGTCATGGCTTAAACCAATTCAAATTTATAATCTTATAATTCTAGAGGTTAGAAGTCATACAGAGGTCTCACTGGGTTAAAATCAAGCTATCAGAAGGGCTTGTTCCTCTAGTGGAGAATCCATTTCCTTGCCTTTTCTAGCATCTAGATGTCATCCACATTCTTTGGCTCAATCATCCTTCTTTAAAGTCAGCTCTGGCAGAGTGAGTCCCCGTATGGCATCACTCTGGCATCTTTTGCTCTGTGAGGAAACATATTCAAAATTTAGGGGTAAGATGTGGGCATCTTAGGAGGAGCCACTCTTCCACCTACAGTATCAGTTGACAGTTTTAAGAATTTACCCTCCTGGGCAGGGTTGGATACAGGTCATGTGGCAATGAATATTATACAGTTAGGAAGTACTATACAAGAAAAATAATTCAAAGTCTTCTTAGGCACAGTGTGGAAGGAGCCCTGAAGCAGAAGCTTTATTCACTCAACAGTAATTCAGACTCTGCTCCTAGGCACAGAGCAAAGCAGGGCAGAGGATAATCTGGGGTGGGGCGAATGGGTGAGGGTCAGAAGAGCATGCCTTAAACTTTTCTACAGTTGATTAAACATTTGACTTATGAGGAATCTGCTGCATTCCACTAGTGCCTATACTTCAGAGTGAATTCAGTAGTTTTCAGTCAGCTAATTATTGATCATGAGGATAGCATAAGAGATGGCCAACAGCTTAGTGAGATTGATTTATACCATGCCTTCATAGAAGCCATTTTTTCCTCTTATTACATTTAGGCAAATGTATAGTTGGTGTATTCCTACTCAACAGTATTCTTTAGCCGTTTAAGCAGTATAGATTTCATGGGCACTTTCCCTCCTGTGTGTGTGTGTGTGTGTGCGTGTGCGCGCGTGCGCTCAGTCACGTCAGACTCTTTGCGACCCCGTGGACTGTAGCCTGCCAGACTTCTCTGTCCACGGGATTTTTCAGTCAAGAATACTGGAGTGGCTTGCTGTTTCCTCCTCCAGGAGGTTTTCCTAATCTAGGGGTTGAACCCACATCTCCTGAGTCTCCTGCATTGCAGGCGGATTATCTGCTAAGCCACTGGGGAAACCCATCTTCCCTGCAAATGACCTGTGACAAGTTGTTGACTCATTCCACAGAAGGTACAACTGAACCTTAGATTTTATAATTAAAAGTTTAGTCTTACTTTGTCACCTATGGGAGTTCCATCTAGCCATAGTCTATTCAATTCTGAATTTGCTTCTTTCTTGTGACTACTTGGTACATTTGATACAGAATTTTTCTTCTAGATCCCCTAAGTTCTAGGACTTCACAGTGCAGTCATGTGAGAGTGAGTCAGCAGTTTAATTCCAATATCTGTCTCACCACTGTTAGGGACTTTTTAACAAGAACCAAGACAGTTATTAGTTTTATTATAACCCAAATAGAATAAAGAGGAACTATGTTAACAAGAATAGAGAAGTGAAGAATACCAAATGCCCATGTCTTAATAGTTTAAAAAAAGGGAAAGAAAGAGTAAACTCTACTGGACATTTTGCTTTATGAAAATAGACCAACTTCCCAAAGAAAGTGTGGTTTCCAGGGTATTTTCTTACTTTATTTGCTTTATTTCCACAGGTAAGATGAATTCTCTGATTGCTGTAATTGAACCAAACTTCCAAACCAGAATTGCATTGATCATAGAAAAAGTAAAAAGAATTAATCGCACTTAAAGACTGAAGAGGTTAGTGTACATAACATAATGATGGACATTCTGGCTAATATTCTTAGGGGATCTATGAGAAAAATTCTGTATCAAACGTGCCATGTAGTCACAAGACAATTTAGGGCCATTGAATGAGCAAGTCATAGTTAATATGTGTAAAATGCCTACTATCACCATAGGCAATTATGGTACAGTATTACTAATATGAATTGCACCGAAATTTATGACTAGTTTATGTAACTCTTTTTTTTTTGTATATTTAATCTTAAATAAGATTCAAGATTTTTAAATAATCTCTAAATGGGGAATTATAAGCATTTGTTTGTTAATAGTTGCAACAATTTTGAGTAAGATATACATCTTTCTCAGTTGAAGGGGTTTTCCTTTGAGGATATGAGCTGAAAGTATTTATTAAAATGTGTCTCCTTATTAGTAGAAGAAATAGAGAGCTCAACTATTGCCATGTTTTACACAGCATATTCTGTAATTCTTAGTCTTCAAGCTCTTCTGCCACAAATAATTTTTACAGTACTTTATGAAAGAATAAAACTATTTTCAGCAATATTTTGTGTAATTACAAAGGATATAAATACTTAAGGAAAACAAGTACTTGTGACTTTATAGTCAATGATAGCAAGGAAAGTCACTTACTGATTTTCCAGATTTTTCTGAATAGGTTGATAGATGTCATAGAACTATATTTTAGTTTCTTTATCTATAAAATGATGAAGATTAAATCTGTAATCTTTTCCTTTGATGTTTCACATTGTAACACTCTATCAAGTTCTCTATGGCAGAGTTTTTTAGATGTCACCAGGATGAATTCTTTCCTTCTTTATTAAGAAATTCTGAATATTAGTAGGGAGCATGGCTGTCTTCTAGGTCTTATTTTTCCCAGTTTCCCTTACAGATTTAGTTCTGACCAAAGGGATGGGAGAGAAAGTGATGCTTGCCACTAAATGATGATGGAGATGGCACAGGCACATTGGCCAGGAGATGGAAGCCCCCTGTTGAGAATGGCAGATCATTCATACCAGTCCTGAGACTTTTTATCTTGGTATGATTACATGAGCTCAAAGCAAACCACCTGTATTTTAGGTCTCTGTTGCAAAAGCTTAGACTATGCCCTCATAATTCAGCCCACCAGAGGAGCACAGCACTGTACCAGAGAAAAAGTAGGTGGTTTCGAGATTAACATTGTAGTAGAGTTTTACCACACTGAGTGTACACTGCTGACAGTGAATAGTGGTACTTAGAAACATCAAAGTTCTTTAAAAATTGTAGAGATTCTTAATGAGCAGCGTAAATTTATAGTGCTGAACTGTGCAAAAATTAATAGTCTCAGAAGTTCTCAGTAGCTATTCTCCAGCCTCTTGGCTGTCTTACCTTAAATTAACTCTAAGTCAAGTAAACTTTTCCTCTTTACCTTCAGACTGCCCTATGCCCACTGCTTTGGCATTCCCCACTCAGATTATGCCTCTCTGTCTTCTTCCTTACATGGGGCATGGCTGCCAACCAAACTGAGCAACTGACATTGTAAACTGTCCTTTGGAACTGCCCGAGAATTTTGGAGAAATGCCTGAGAATGCTGAGAAACCAGTCTGGCTTCTCTGTGATTGAACCCTAGGTGATATTTTAAGGGGGTCACCTTTCTATTGGATCAGATTTCCCTGAAGTTTAGGAAATTGCCTTCTATAGAGCGTCTGAGATTGTAAGTTCAGACACTGGTAATAATTCTGCTGACTATTTATGTTACAAAGGGAAATGTTCTTGCATTAATAGAAACCAATGACTATTGAATAGTTTGCAAAATGATGTGTCACAGTAATACTATGATATTTCATGGTTTGTTTTTACCACATGTTAATATTGTGTTGCATAAAATTGATTTAAAGGCTCATCTTAGACTTCAGGCTGATGTATCTATTATACTTCATAAGCCTACACTGCCTCTTGCTGACTGTTCTAAATAACTCTTCTCATGTCTCTAGTAATGGGTCCACAGGTCATTTTATTTTAACTTATTTTGTATTGGAGTATAGCCAGTTAACAAACAATGTTGTGATAGTTTCAGGTGAAGAGCAAAGGGACTTAGCCATACATATACATGGATCACAGGTGATTTTTGTATAGCCTTGTGTGTTGCCTCCATGTTCTTCTCACTATTTGGATTATTTTGATTCCCAGTCTTCCCACTGAAGGTCACTTTTCAAAAATAACCAACCTTTAGCAAATGAACCAGTCCATTCGAAAGGAAATCAGTCCTGGATATTCATTGGAAGGACTGATGTTGAAGCTGAAACTCCAAAACTCTGGCCACCTGATGCGCAGAGCTGACTCATTGAAAAAGACCCTGATGGTGGGAAAGATTGAAAGCGGGAGGAGAAGGGGATAACAGAGGATGAGATGTTTGGATGGCATCACTGACTCAATGGACGTGAGTCTGAGTACACTCTGGGAGTTGGTGATGGACAGGGAGTCCTGGTGTGCTGCAGTCCATAGGGTTGTAAAGAGTTGGACATGACTGAGCGGCTGAACTGAATTGAACAAATAAAATTTCTCTTGTACCCCTACTTCTCCTTCTTCTTCTACACAGACTCTGTTCTTATGCATCTCTTTCTTTCTAAAAAATTTTATGGAAGTTCAGTTGATTTACCATATTGTGTTAGTTTCAGGTGTGCAGCAAAGTGAATCCATCAAATACATATACATAAATCCACGCTTATTAAAATATTCTTTTCCCACACAGCTCCTTACAGGTATTGAGTGGAATTTTCTGTGTTACACAGTAGGTCTTTGTTAGTTTTTAATTTCATATATGGCAATGTGTATATGTCAATCCCAGTCTCCCAGTTTATCCTTTCCTACTGCTCCTACTTAACCCCTGGTAACCATAAGTTTGTTTTCTTCATATGTAACTCTATTTCTGTTTTGTACCCCTTTTTTAGATTCCATATATAAGCAATATCATACGATATTTATCCTTCTGACTTACTTCACTCAGTATGACCATCTCTAAGTCCATCCATGTCACTGCAGATGGCATTATTTTATTATTTTTTATGGCCTAGTAATACTCCATTGTATACATGTACCACATCTTCTTTATCCACGCCTCTGTTGATGGTCATTTAGGTTGATCCCATGTCATGAATATTGTAACTAGTGCTGCAATGAACATTGAGGTACATGCATCTCTTTGAGTTATGATTTTCTCTGGATATATGCCCAGGATTGGGACTGCTAAATCACATGGTAGCTCTGTTTTTAGTATTTGTTGAGGAACCTCCATACTGTTTGGCATAGTGGCACCGCCAATTTACATTCTCAGTAACAGTGTAGGAGGGTTCCCTTTTCTCTACACCCTGTCTAGCATTTGTTATTTGTAGACTTTTTAATGATGCCCGCTCTGACTGGTGTGAGGTATACCTCTTATAGTTTTGATTTGCATTTCTCTAATAATTAGTGATGTTGAGCATCTTTTCATGTCCTATTGTTCATCTGAATGTCTTCTTTGGAGAAAAGTCTATTTAGGTCTTCTGCCCATTTTTTGAGTTTTTTCTTTTATAAATTGAGCTGCCTGAGCTGCTTCCCACGAGGTGTGAGTGGTAAAGAACCTGCCTGCCAATGCAGGAGACGTAAGAGATGTGGGAACGATCCTTGGGTCAGGAAGATCCCCTGGAGGAGGGCATGGCAACCCACTCCAGTATGACTGACTGGAGAATCCCATGAACAGAGGAGCCTGGCAGGCTACAGTCCATAGAGTCGCAAAGAGCTGGACATGACTGAAGTGACTTAACACTCATGAATGCAGAGCTCTTTGTATATTTTGGAGATTAATCCTTTGTTGGTTGCTTTGTTTGGAAATATTATCTCCCATTCTGTGGGTTATCTTTTTGTTTTCTTTCTGGTTTCCTTTGCTGTGCAAAAGCTTTTAAGTTTAACTAGGCCTCATTTGTTTACTTTTGTTTTTATTTTCATTATACTAAGAGGTGGATTGAAAAAGATCTTGCTGTGATTTATGTCAAAAGAGTGTTCTGTCTATGTTTTCCTCTAAGAGTTTTATAGAATTTAGCCTTACATTTAAGTCTTTAATCCATTTGAAGTTTATTTTTATGTATGGTGTTAGGGGGTATTCTAATTTCATTCATTTATGTTTAACTGTCCAGTTTTCCCAGTGCTAATTATAGAAAAGACTCCACTGTATATTCTTGCCTCCTTTGTTATAGATTAGGTGACCAAAGGTACATGGATTTATCTTGGGACTTTTTATTCTGTTCCATTGATCTATATTTTTTTGTTTTTGTGCTAATACCATATTGTTTTGATACATAAATCTCTTGTGCATCTCTTAAGGTAAAGCCCTCCTTTCTTCCTTCACCATATCAGGAGGCTATTCCTGACATACATATACGTCTGCATATGCAGCACTTTCCTTGGCTCTCTAGTTTGACTCTTGCCATAGCAACATAGCTCTGAAAATAGCCGCAGAAAGGAAATGTGATCCATATATATTATATAAATATGTTTACTCCAGTGTTCTTGCCTGGAAAAATCCCATGGAAAGAGAAGCCTGTTGGGCTGTCCATGGGGTTGCAAAGAGTTGGACACAACTGAGCAACTAACTCTATATGAGTTTGTATTAATACAAATACACATACATACACACACATCTATCTATCTATCTATCTATCTATCTATCTATCTATCTATCTATATATCTGTCCAAATATCAGTGCTTGGAGCCAAATATCTCACTTGGACTATTTCAATAACCAACTTATTTTCCTGCTTCCATAGTTGGCCTCCTACAATCCGTTATCCACAAAGCAGCCTTGATAAGCCTTTGAACATGTAAGCCAAATCATGTTCTCCTCTCCTTAAAACTTTCTAATGCTTTCTATGTCATTCAGAAAAAAATCACTGCCTTCATCATATCTTACAAGAGATTTGGTTCCTTCTCTACATCTTTGCTCTCATCCTTGTATTCATCCTTTTCTCAAGGTGTCTCAATCTAAGTGGCTTTCATGCTGGTCTCCAAACACACTAAGAACACATGGTTCTTGCACATGCTGTACCCACTGCCTGGAATGCTGTTTCCTCAAGTATTCACATGGTTTACATTTCTTCTTTGAATAGTCTTGCTTAAATGTCATCTTAATAAGGAGGTCTTTTCTGACTCCTTATCAAACTCTCCCTTCCCTCCTTCTTTTTCTGCTTATAGCCTCTGCCTGTCACTGTCTGTTTTCCTCCACCACATCAGAGAATTTGCCTAATTGGCTTAACTACCCGCTCCTCTAGTGCACAGAGGGATCTTTCTGGGTGGTGGTAGTGGTAAAGACCCTGCCTGTCAATGCAGGAGACGTGAGACTCAGGTTCAATTCTCAGATTGGGAAGATCCCCTGGAGAAGGAAAAGGCAAGCCACTCTAGTATTCTTGCCTGGAGAATTCTATGGACAGAGGAGCCTGGTGGGTTACAGACTATGGGGCTGCGACGAGTCAGACAAGACCGAAGCGACTTAGCGTACACATTGCATAGAACAATACCTGTCATGTGGTAAGTCATTAATAAGTATTCAACACATTAAAATAATTAAATACTTTGCTAGTGAAAAGTAATTCCTGAAAGAGATGTTCTCAGTCCATAAACCAGTGTTAGACATTGATTAAAGGCTTAAATAACTATTGAAAGAGAATTTGCCTTTGCCTTAATTATTAATATTTATTTAGTATCCATTGTGGTATTGTTGATTTAGAGAAGAATAGAGTGCATTTCTATCTCTAGTAAGGGCAGCACATAAAATTTGTACATTATTTTGTTACTCAACTTTGCTGTCTAAACAGAGAAGCTATTATTGTACCCATTTTACAAATGGGAAACTTAAAGTTAGAGTGCTTAAATGACTTGCCAAAAGTAGTGCAACAAGTTAGTGAGAAGTTCAAGCTTTGCTGCTGATTAGTTTGCATTGCTTTGAACAACTATGCAGATACCCAAGCACTGTCCTCTTTCCATAGCACTATTCTGCACATTCATTGTAGAGGGAAGGTAGCTCGCAGGAGAGTGCAGAGGCTTGCTCTTCTCGACATGGGTAGTTTAATGTACACTACTTTTGAAAATAGACTACTTACCCTTTCATCCCCTGAACCAGTTAGAATTGACTAGGTTAGACATTTAACCTCCAAATCTCAGTAGTTAATACAACAGTTATTTTTCATTTGGGCTATAAGCTCAATGTAGGTTATAGGAGGATTTTGTCCACCAGAGTCATTTGTGGCTCTGGGTTGATGGAAACTGGATACTTGCTTCCACAACCGCCAAGGCAGCCAGAAAGGAGGGATGTAGCGCCAATTCAGTTCAGTTCAGTTCAGTCACTCAGTCGTGTCCAACTCTTTGCAACCCCATGAATCACAGCACGCCAGGCCACCCTGTCCATCACCAGCTCCAGGAGTTCACTCAAACTCATGTCCATTGAGTCAGTGATGCCATCCAGCCATCTCATCCTCTGTCATCCCCTTCTCCTCGTGCCCTCAATCCCTCCCAGCATCAGGGTCTTTTCCAATGACTCAACTCTTTGCATAAGGTGGACAAAATATTGGAGTTTCAGCTTCAGCATCAGTCCCTCCAATGAACACCCAGGACTGATCTCCTTTAGGATGGACTGGTTGGATCTCCCTGCAGTCCAAGGGACTCTCAAGAGTCTTCTCCAACACCACAGTTCAAAAGCATCAATTCTTCAGCCCTCAGCTTTCTTCACAGTCCAACTCTCACATCCATACATGACCACAAGAAAGACCACAGCCTTGACTAGACGGACCTTTGTTGGCAAAGTAGTATCTCTGCTTTTTAATATGCTATCTAGATTGGTCATAACTTTCCTTGCAAGGAGTAAGCGTCTTTTAATTTCATGGCTGCAATCACCATCTGCAGTGAATTTGAAGCCCCCCAAAATAAAGTCTAACAACTGTTCCCACTGTTTTCCCATCTATGTGCTATGAAGTGATGGGACCAGATGCCATGATCTTCGTTTTCTGAATGTTGAGTTTTAAGCCAACTTTTTCACTCTCCTCTTTCACTTACATCAAGAGGCCTTTTGGTTTCTCTTCATTCTCTGCCATAAGGGTGGTGTCCTCTGCATATCTGAGGTTATTGATATTTCTCCCAATTACCAGCAAGTAAATGTTTCAAACTCCTTTACTTCTCTGCACCAAAGTTAGTTCCATGGCAACTCCTAACTTCAAGTGTCAGAACTATAAGAGACTGGAATATGAATGAAAATGATGAGCACTGGTAATGATTACCACACTCATCCACTGCCAAATAGACACACAGACACAGACACACAGATGTATGTAGGTCACTTCTTTTTTTTGGTCTGGGAAGATTACTCGCTTTCCTTACAAATCTTTGAAGCAAGCTCAGTGTTTCCAACTTGGACTTATTTGTTGAACTTTTTGGATGAAAATTTGTAAAATCCAGAGGAACAAAGCTGGATAATGATGACAGAGGAATAATTTATCTTTTCCTAGGAGACTTCACCTAACAGTGGCAATATTGTCCTCTTATTACACATTGAAATTTGTGCTTACTTCTCAGTTTTTATATTAATCACTTCTAACTTTTATTTGTATGTAAAGCATTTGTTGATAAAATATTTGATGGGGGGGAAAAGAACTGGGCTGTTTTTTGCTATTGCAAATTATTCAAATAATGATCAGTTAAATATTACTCATTCTCTTCAAAATTATAGTCAGAAATATGAGAAATGAATGTAATGCCAAAAAGAGGAACTAAATCATGGTTTATATAGCTTGACCTCCCATAGAAGTAGAACAAGCAGAGAAGTAAGAGTAAATAGAAAGACAATGCTTATAGTGCATAGAAAGCTGATGGAGAGATTGACTCTCACAGACTGTGTTCCTGAGACATCACAAAGGTAATTTTTTTCTCTAAATAATTTAATTAGAACTACAAAATATACAATTGCATATATTTAGGGATTTAAAAGCACATAACTATAAATTTCAACTTAATTTTAAAGTCATGTGTTAAAAACATTTAAATTACATTTTGCTCTATAAATTAGAAACAGATAAAATTCTAGTGCTATTTTAAAAATTATTGGTAACATTTGATTATAATGTTTCAGTGATGAATTTGATAAAAGGAAAAGGAAATGATGAATTGAAGAAATGATATTTTAGATTTCTAAATAGTTTTCTCTTTTGGCTGTACAAAAGTGGCTTCAAATTTTGTCAGAGTTTATGAGAATTGACATGAGTTTGTTTATCTCATTTATGCAATACGTGTGTTTAGAAAAAGCTGGTTGAACATAATAATATTGTTTGTAATATAATATAATCTATCTATCTGTCTATTAATCATCTGTCTAATTTAAAGAAAGAACATCAGACAAGAAAGTTATTTTACAGAATACATTTTTGATAAAGATGTATATACATTATAAGTTTGAAATTTTGAAAATTTTATTTCCTTAAAATGAGGCCAAATAGATTTGAATTTCATAATTTAAATGCATGATATTTATTTCTCATTATTTATTGCAGTAAATACACCTGTAACTTAAGTGCTCATTTCATTTATCACACTGAATCTTAGTTCAGATAGCCCTTAAATGGAGAGAAATGAGTTATTTNTATGCTCCTGTCTCTTATACACATCTAGATGTGTATAAGAGACAGCATTATAAGTTTGAAATTTTGAAAATTTTATTTCCTTAAAATGAGGCCAAATAGATTTGAATTTCATAATTTAAATGCATGATATTTATTTCTCATTATTTATTGCAGTAAATACACCTGTAACTTAAGTGCTCATTTCATTTATCACACTGAATCTTAGTTCAGATAGCCCTTAAATGGAGAGAAATGAGTTATTTAAAAATAAAAACTACTAAAATAAATAAATTATTTGAATTATATATATATGCTCTGAAACACAGATTGTTCATATTCATATCTATAATGATAAATTATATAATAAATTAGCACAACATTTTATAATCTTTTAAGGTCAAAAATTTAATTAACATTTGATTATACCTTTTTGTTGCTTCATTTTGATATTTACTATGAGCAAATATCAAAAATAATAAAAGCAAGTACAGTTAAGCAAAGGCCCTCTTCAACTCATAATATTAATGATGATTTGTGAAATATTATTAGAATTTACATTGTCATAGTATGGCATTAGTACTATATATTTATAGCTGTATATAATCACAAAAGAAAGGAGAAATAGCTGTTTATCCATTATTGTTTAAGCAAAGCCAACACAGGTCTTCATAAAATACTTTATAGCTCAGACTTCTTTTTTTTCTCCTTTGGATATCTTAAATTTCCCTTAGTGTTTCTTTCACCATAGGAGGGAATTTTTTAGAAATAGAAAATAAATTGCTTTGAAAACATAATTAAGATGTGAATTTGTTAAATTTGTCTAGAAATATATTCAGTTGCTTAAATTACATAAGGCCAACAGGAAAAGGGAATACACACTTCAGAGGTTCTCATAATTTTTCACACAGCTAAATAGTTTGACTTAGTTTAGATATGTCTTCTCTTGTCTATAATGCTCATTTAAAGCTAAGATCGTTATTTGATATTTCTTGTTGAAAATGAAGGAGAACATAAAGAAATAATCACTAAAAATAATAGGCTGTGAAACAAGTCAGAAATATCTTTTAATAGCATTATATTGGAGAAGCTTATGTGACAGATATAGGATTGAATTTCAGAAATAGTTTCTGTTTGCTTATTACCTTTACCCATTCATAGACTTTGTAAAACATTTAAAAAGTATTTGTAGTTAAATCTGTGAAATTTGAATGGTACTGTTGTTATTTCTTAAAAGACTTGTGAGACAAGAAAAATTATTGAGGGAAAATAGTGACGGATGTGAGCCAGACTCATTAATAGAAAAAAATATGAATGTGGAAAACAGAGAAAGGATTTTAAATGTATATGGAAAAGCACCAGTTATGGAAAGGTGAAAAAATTTAAGTATTTGAGTAGTAAGGACTTTCTGAGATCTGCTACGGGTGGCCTAACACAGAGATTGCGACTTTCAGAGAATATGCTTCAAAAATCTTCGGAAATAATTTCTAAAATGTCAGCTCTTGACTAAAATGCTCCCCAGATTTTCTGCTGGTGAGATTAGTGTAATCTTCTCTAGCTCAGAGTAGAAATCACAAAGCTTCTATTAATAGCTAGGAAAAAGCCCCTCCCATTCAGCATCCCCCAAACAATTAAGGGTTCTCTGTTCTGTAGTACCCAAGCTCACACTGATCAGAAACCTCAGGTTTATCATAGGAACTGCTTGAAAATGATGAAAAGGCAAGAGCCATCATATTTCTTCATAATGCAAAATAAAATTTTAGCTCCCCACTCACCAAATCTAGTTATTTTGTGGTTTGCTCTTCACTCTTTGGGTTATTATTGGATTTGCATGGTTCAGGGAAGACACTCTGAGACTTTGCGAGTCTGCAGTGGTCCATTCAAAGGTCCTTGCTGTCAGTGCTCTGCTCTTTCCAGGCGCTGTGAGAGACCTGCCATGTCAGGGAGCCAGGTCTTCTGCACTGTATAACTTGCCACCAAACCTCAGGAATCCAGCTACCAGGCATTAGACAATTTGCTTTTTTCATCAACCTTCAGAGGCTTTTCCTTCTCACAGAATCGAGAAGGACTTTTAATGTCATTAAAAGTTTGAGGCTTTTAAAAATAAAAGTTTGATAATTCCCCAGTGCTTAAGGAAAGCTCAACGCTAGCTGTTTAATTTTAACCTTGAGGTGGTAGTTTCCTGGGCTCCCCTGATAGCTCAGTTGGTAAAGAATCCGCCTGCAATGCAGGAGACCCCAGTTTGATTCCTGGGTCGGGAAGATCTGCTGGAGAAGGGTTAGGCTACCCATTCCAGTATTCTTGGGTTTCCCTTGTGGCTCAGCTGGTGAACGAATCTGCCTGCAATGTGGGAGACCTGGGTTCGATTGCCTGGAAAAGGGAAAGGTTACCCACTCTAGCATTCTGGGCTGGATAATTCCATGGACTGTATAGTTCATGGGGTCACAAAGAGTGGGACATGACTGAGTGACTTTGGGACTTCCCTGTAGCTCAGATGGTAAAGAATCTGCCTGCAATTCAGGAGTCCTGGGTTCAACCCCTGGGTCAGGAAGATCCTCTGGAGAAGGAAACGGCAACACACTCCAGTACTCTTGCCTAGAGAATCCGGTGGACAGAGGAGCCTGGTGGGCTACAGTCCATGGGGTCGCAAAGAGTCAGACATGACTGAGCAACTAACACACACACACAGTAGTTTCCTAATGTTCTAAAAGAGGAGGTTGTGGCTCAGAAAAATATTAAAAACTAGTGTATGCTTACATGAATAGTAAATAGGGGACATAGAATTTGAAACAAGCTACTTCATATGTGTCAGATGAAGAAGTTGAAAACTATACAGTGAATCCTCAAGGAAACTCATGTTTAGTGGAAAGCAGGACAATGGATAGGCACATAAATAAATGCCTTTCTGTGTGATAGAATTTAAAGTGTGCAATAATACTAGAATACAAGTGAGAAAAAGGAAAGAATAGATAATTCAGTATGAGGTGCTTAGGTAAGACTTCTGAGAGGAAGCAAGAGTTTTGAAAGTTGAGAGGAGACAAACCTTCCAAAAGAGGGGAGAAGTATTTTCAGTATTTTTGCAGCTGTCATCTATCCCCACCTCCACACTTATCTTTATTTTCCCCCATCTGTTTTCTGGTTTATTTCCCTCTAAACCCTGTTCATTCCTTACTAAATGTGTTTTGTCATCACATATTATTTATAATAACTAACCCAGTTGAGTTATGGCTTATATTTTCCTTACTATGTTATTCCAAATGCACTGAACATAGTATGCTTTGTATTTATACTGTCAAAATTCGATTTGTAATGTTATTTTACTTGCTTTTATGTTCTGAACTGGACATCTAGGATCTTCCTAACTGTCATAGGGAAGTTAATGGGAGAAATGGGAAGAAAATAGGAAAAGCAAGTGAAGGCAGAAAAAAGAAGAGAATGGAGAGAGAAAGACAGGGGAGGGAGGGAAAGAGTGAGAGGGAGAGAAAGGACAAAGACAAGTTTCTTAAGAAATATAAACAGTGCTGACCTAGTTCTTTTCATGTGCTTGTGAATCTTCTGGATGTGAAAGGAAGGTGTTCTGAGATAGGACATTTTAGGGAATATGATCCAAGGACACAATTTAAAGATAGAACATGAGAAAGTATAGGAAAGATCATCTGAGACATGATGGAGGCCTAAGGTATGATATCAAAACTCTTGCTACTATTGGAAGTCCCCAAATTACTTTCTAATTGACCAATTTTAATTGGAGATACTCCAAAATAGGGCTCCCCAGGTGGCTCAATGGTAAAGAATCTGCCTGTAGGAGCCACAGGAGATGTGGGTTTGATCCTTGGGTTGGGAAGATTCCCCTGGAGGAATGGCAACACACTCCAGTATTCTTGCTGGGATAATCCCATGGACAGAGCAGCCTGGCGGGCTACAGTCCATGAGTTCTTAAGGAGCTGGACATGACTGAGCACTGTGAAGCATAAATCAGTATTGAATGGCCTAGTGGTTTTGCCTACTGTTACTCCAAAATAAAGTTTAGTATTTGCACACAAAACCAGAGATGAAGATAGAGTGCCAATAAGTCCAATTTACGCCAAGTCTTCCATATGGTCTAAAATGCATATATGTAACAG
Organism: Oreotragus oreotragus; assembly: GCA_006410675.1. NCBI lineage: Eukaryota > Metazoa > Chordata > Mammalia > Artiodactyla > Bovidae > Oreotragus > Oreotragus oreotragus. The sequence continues at coordinate 125,904 of SJYX01012073.1, read as the reverse complement.
AATTACCTGGTCATAGGATGTGAATATAACAAAGTATATTAATGATTTTTTAGTCCAAAACTTTCATTTTGGAGATGAGGAGATGGAGGCCTAAATATCTTTTTTTCAGGTACAAATAAGGAGCCTAGATAGCATATTGAAAAGTAGAGACATTACTTTGCCAACAAAGGTCCGTCTAGTCAAGGCTATGGTTTTTCCTGTGGTCATGTATGGATGTGAGAGCTGGACTGTGAAGAAAGCTAAGCACCAAAGAATTGATGCTTTTGAACTGTGGTGTTGGAGAAGACTCTTGAGAGTCCCTTGGACTGCAAGGAGATCCAACCAGTCCATTCTAAAGATCAGCCCTGGGTGTTCCTTGGAAGGAATGATACTAAAGCTAAAACTCCAATACTTTGGCCACCTCATGTGAAGAGTTGACTTATTGGAAAAGACTCTGATGCTGGGAGGGATTGGGGGCAGGAAGAGAAGGGGATAACAGAGGATGAGATGGCTGGGTGGCATCACCGACTTGATGGATGTGAGTTTGAGTGAACTCTGGGAGTTGGTGATGGACAGGGAGGCCTGGTGTGCTGCGATTCATAGGGTCACAAAGAACTGGACATGACTGAGTGACTGAACTGAACTGAACCAAACTGAGGAGTCCTGCCTAGATTTCCTGGCCTGGGTTCTCTTCCTTTTAAGTTGAGGCTTAATTAACATTAACATGGAAAATGTCAGATTTGTGAGCTACACTCAGGAAACATAAAAAGTAAACCCTTGAGAAACCAAGCAGAAATTCTAGAGAATCACAAGAAAAAGAGGGCTACAAATATATGTGACCCATTTCTACATGGCCAAACTGTTTTAGAGATTCATGGCTGAGGATGGGTAGAGTTATGGGGAAGCCCACATAAAACTAAGTATTTCTCTGGTTTTTAATATCTTGTTTTCCTGTGTTTGAAATGTATTTTGCTAATTGTAATCTTAGAAGTAGTGCTGAAACAACTCTTTGTGTTAGGCCTCTAAGTAGACCCTGGCAGGCTTGCTGTAGGTTCAGGAACACAGTAAGAAGTACACCATGGAACTATGTTAACATACAGTTAACAGGGAAGTGCCTTTTGTAGAACAGTCCTTTGATATCTTAAATAATGTGATATTTGATCATCCGACTTTCCTTTACCTGGCTAACTTCCATTCATGCTCTGTTTCTCAGTTTAAACATTAATTCTTCAAGGAAACTCTCTCTGATTCCCCAGTAGAGATTGGATCTCCCATTATATATGTTCTTTGGACTGTGTACTTAACATTAATCAAAATGATAAATGCATCAGTCAAGGGAACAGAAATCACACTAGATCATTCAAGGAAGGTGAATTTGATAGAACAAATTAGTTATACAATTGGTAAAAACATTGGTTCCATACTCTGGGTTCTTTTTGAACTAGACTGGGGCCAATTGACAGTGATATGGAAAAAGGGGGATTTGTGGGCTATACTTAGGAACTGTAAAAGTAAAGTGAGGTAACCTAGATTGGGAGTGTGTTTTTGACTTCTTGGGGTGCCTACCAGGGTGCTAGAACTGCCAAAGGGGACATTTTAGCATGAACTGCTATAGCTGAGTTAGGGAAATCAGAGCCAGTTATGGGACCTCAGAAGTGTCATAGCCACCTTCGAGACACCACCACAAAGAAAACAGAGAGGAATAAATGCCCAATAGAGAGGAAGACCCAAGACTTTCCCTCTCCTGTCACCTTCCTCTTATCAGCCAAACCCAGCTGGAAGTCAGTTAGCAAGGAATTCTGGGAAATATATTTTCTGGGGGTGTCTGACCCCCTGTAGATACAGCACAGAACATGGAAAAAAGAGATTGACCTCAGACAAATAATTAATGCTAGTATACTAAACAAGTATATATTAATTAATGCTATTATCAGGGTAATGTCAGTCTCTCCAGGTATTGTCATTTCCATGGGTTAAGAATGTATCTGCCTTACAGTACTGTATTGGTTTTGGCATACATTGACATGAATCCGTCATGGGTGTACATGAACTCCCAAACATGAACCCCTCCCCTCCCCCCTCCCACCCCACATCATCCCTCTGGATCATCCCCATACACCAGCCCCAAACATCCTGCATCCTGCATCGAGCATAGACTGGCGATTCGTTTCTTACATGATAGTATACATATTTCA